>JAVJIF010015326.1:0-107900 GCA_038442645.1 Agave tequilana
TTTTGTTGATCTCATCATCAATTTCTAATAACCACCCTCAACTACTCATATATAGATGTATGTGCATTGAGTCGTACACCAGGACACATACCTATGTATATATGATCGGATGAATAATAATAAAAGATATTAGTTAGTAATTCGTTGTATGTTTTGCAATTCGGGTCGTATGGACTTAGTTTACGATAACATGAGATATATGGTATATAAATGAGTTTCCTTATTAGGATTATTCCTTCGACGTACTTATCTCATGAAGTCGTAAACTGAGTTTTGTACTTTGGTTTTACCATATTTGTTTTCATCAGGGTTTTATTTCGGATTTCTTATTTTATTATTATTATATTACATATGTATTCATCCTGCCTTAACCGTTGGTGCTCTATTCTACTGGTCTCCTGCTCTATCATATTATATCAATGCGTATTCCCTGCTTGATATCACTTACTATCTCTCTGTTATGCATGGTGTTCACGACACAGTTTTTCAACATGCTCTTTTAATTCGAATTTATTGATACACGTGTACTTATTCCTGCACGCCACTTGGCATTCACCACACCACTCATTGGGGAGTTCCTGGATCCTCGCGGTCCAGATCCTGAAACTTGGAGCTTGTGAATTCTTCTTGTTGATTAGAGTGCGCAGTGGTAGCGTCGTGATCAGCAATTCACCGTCCAACCCTATCCTTTCAGGCCCCCTGCTCGGCTCTCGAGATTTTCTTTTGTGACTCGTGAGTGCCTTTTGCACTTTTCATAATTGTATATCTCTTTATATTCCTCATATTTGCGCCTATCGGTGATGTAATATTCTTATAATGTTGTATCACATCTTGTGATAACTTTGTAATTATACTCATATGTTGGAATGTATAATGCACCATATATTCTCAAACTCTGATTAACTGCCTAACTGAGCTTAGCGTGTATATGTGAGGGTATTTTTGACCTACTATATATATCGCCTTAACGTCTCTGTACCCGAGGGATCGGGGCGTTACATAGTAGATCTTCTACGCTTCCGCTGCCAAGCATCAACTCGGTTTTCACTCTTATATATTGGTTATTGGTGATCATAACAACATGTGGGACACAGAGGCGAGGGGCATAGGATCTGCTTGTTCAAGAGTCGCGCGCGCAGATGAAATATAAACGCTGAGATGTAACAGAATTTTACCACATTATCGGAATGTAATGCACACAAAATATAATGGAAATTACTTTTGGAATGAAAAGCGGTTATGTTTAGCTCTTGCCTGGATGTGCTGGTTATGTTGTTTTTAGGAATAAACGTACTTTTTGGAGGATTTAGATTTGTGTTGATGTCTCTCCGAGTGAGGGAATTCCCTCTTCCAGAGCTGGTAAACTTGGTCGGATGGTGGGATCATCTATCCATAAGCTAGATGATAGGACCAGTTGGTGGCGGGTTCGTGTTGATGCCTTTGATGGGGTGATCCCTCATGGAGCGGGTAAACATGGCGGGATCACCTGCCGGGATCAGGGGTGATCCCTCACGGAGTGGGTGAACATAGCGACATCACCTGCCTGTAGGCTAAATGATAGGAATATGTCGATCTCCAAGTGGAGGAAATCCAACAGCAGAGTGTGCCTGACTGCCCGTAGGCTGGTGCTTGTGTTACCGTCTTCGAGTGGGAAACATTCCCACAATGGAATGTACAAGCATCAGAGATTCTAAAAGGGGACAGTCCCATCGATGGGGTTTGGACTCCGAGCGGGGGACACTCCTACAGCGGAGGGTTACAACTGGCCGTAGGTTAATCAAGAGGGAGCCCTAGATTGGTGCTTGCGTTGCCATCTCCGAGTGGGGGACTTCCCATATTTAGAACGTACAAGCATTAGGATTCTGATGAGGGACACTCCCATCTGCGGGGTTTGAACTCCGAGCGGGAAACACTCACACAATGAAGGGTTTCAACTACCCGTAGGCTAATCGAGAGGGAGTCTGTAAGCTAGTGTCGTGTTGCCGTTTCTGAGTGGGGGCACTCCCACATCGAAACATACAAGCATTAGGGATTCTGATGGGGGACACTCTCATCAGGGGTTTGGATTGAAATGGTTAGGAGCAAAAATTTAATTTCATTTGATAATTTAGGGTAATACATGGAATTTAATTGAAATAATGGGGGTGTTACCGGAGAAGGTACTCCTCTGTCTTTATTGAAGGTACGGCTCACTCAATTGCTTTGTACTAGGTGATTATGCGTTGCGGTTGGATAGGAGGAGAGGCGCTTGGTTGTCTTACACCAGAGGCCGCCTTAGGGTAAGAACGTATTATTTAAGAAAGCCTTGACGGATAAGTTCTTTCAGGTACCATCTGAAGCTTTTACAGTAGGTAGTCTTGTGTCTTTTACTGTCGTGGTAAGAACAACAATCTTCTGCTTCAGGAGATGAAGGGTCGTATTGGATCGGATTCGAGCGCCTTTTCTATGGTTGGTCCTTAATGGCACTGAAGACTTCATTGATGAGGAGCCTCAGGTGGGTGAAGTGTTGTTCCATCCTAAAGGCTCAGAGTAGGTTTGGAGAGAACACCGAGAACGCCTGCTTTTTAAGGTAGGTTGCCCCAAGTTTTCTGTTGGCATTGGTCCGTGTCTCACGTTGCGAGTTTGTATTCTCTTCGTCATTACCACATTTGAAGAGTGGTTGACGAAACTCTTCATAGCCTCCTCCAACTGAATATAAGGTTGGGCTCGACACAAGGCTTCACTCATCAGTGCGACATCATACTTCAGTAGATGTTTGTACAGGGAGTGAGAGACCTGCAGTCCACTAATGAACGCGAGTACAGGATACATCTTCACCGTAGTCAGAGCCTTGGTAAGCTGGTTCTGAAGGTAGCCAACGTAGAACTTGAGGTTGTCACGCTGTGTCTCATTTTTACGAAAAGGAGGTGGTGGTTATTCTTCTTGCCTCAGTTATCACCTCCAAACTATGGAACAAACGCGGTAGTAGGAAGTTGAACTAATCCGAGGCCACGACTTTAAGACTGGATGGAAAGGTTAATCACATACGAGGATCATTGCAGGAGTGAATCACCATCTTATCTAGAAAGTGTGTTGAACTAGGTCGCTCGCTCCACAATAGTACTCAAAGGTCAAAATTGAGAACTTCTTCGGGAACTCATACTCTAAGATCTCTTCGGAGAGAGGGGAGTCAGAGATTTTGGCAGCTGCCAATGTCAGTCCACTATGGAACTGCAGTTCTGCCTCCTGGATTTGCCTTTGGATCAGTTTCGTCAAGAGTCCTAATGTCAGAAAACTCCTCAATCTGTCTCTGAGTCTAGCAGCGTTGAACTCCTGTTTGGTAACAAGGCGAGTCAGATTCATTAACGGAGTTATCTTCGTGCAGGAGAGACATTGGTATAGGCCGCGTCAGATTCGTGATGGGTCCATTGCCCTACATCTCCCACTTCCGGGTTCGTCCTCTGATTGCGTTTGCACCTGAGTGCCTCGGAGGGTGGCGATTTGAGACTGGAGTTGGTCGTTGAGTTGCCTCAACGCCTCTTGTTCACGAACAATGTTCTCACGATCGAGAGGCGTCTACTCTCAATTACAATCTTGATCGGGCTTGCTGCTCCTTCGTCTTCTCTTTCATGTCGGCGAGCATCTGAAAGATCTGGCCTTCGTATAACGGCGGTTGGGCGCTAGTGGTTGTCCTCTAGGATGAGGAAGAGCCAACGTCATTTGTGGCATGCTCGCGATTGGCGGCATGTGGGGGGACCGTGCCCCCAGTGTTGGTATTACTCCCGCCTTTGGAAGGGGCGTCGTTATGGATAATCGTCTATTTCTTGGGGGCCATCGATGCTAGGGAGAGGACTTTTGAGGAAGATTTGGTTGGAAGAGAGGGAGATCTCGAGTGTAGGCTCAAGGTCTCAAGTAAAGCACCAATTTGTAGTGAAAAAAAACCCATGGATCAAAATCCGCCACAAGTAGCTGGACGCTCCCGATAGGACATCAGAACACATAAAGAAAAAAGACATCTTCCAGGTCAGGAGCACTGGTGTGATACCGGTGTAAGACCCTCAAACGTGAAAATTAGTAGTTGGAAAGAAAAGGAGGATCGTCAAAGAGAAATTGTCGATGTGGTGGAAGGATGGACCATGCAGTGAGAAACTGCAAGTGTGTAACAGTGGACTACCATAGTGAAACTGTTAGTGTAGCGGAGTGTGCGTACACTCTGTTAATTAGGGATGCCAACCCTTTTATCTTGGAGAAGAGGATGATATATATGACATGGATGCTGGCGTGAGGTGGAATTGGTGGATTGTTGTAACTGCACGATTTGTACGTGCTGGATTTTTTTGTGACGGCCACGGTCATCTCCTTGATTGGTTGGGATCGCATGCAAGAAAATCAACCAATATCAATAACTGTCCGCGCTGATAGAGGGCGTTACAAGTTATGAACGTGAAAGAGGATAGAGCTGCATGACTATCGGCGGAGATTAAGTATAATCTGTTGTCAGGTTCGCAGCTGAAGCCTTCAGAGCAGAGAGGGTCTCGAAGTAGAGAGGACCCTGAGGAGGTGAGGACTTCGGAGTGGTTGAGGCCTTGGAGTGGCGGAATGCGGTTCCGGGTCTGCAAGGTCTTCGGGACGAAGGACAGTTTCGCGAAGGCCGGATGTAGCGGAGACTTCGGCATGAACTCTGAGAGTTATGAATGTCTTGAAAGAACCCCTCAGTTTGAACATGTGTCATCATCCTGACGCGGGTCAATTTTGACCATTACATTTGTATAATACTAAACTCTATTATCCATTTGGCATATACAAAATAAGTTTATAATAACTTAAACATTTCATAAAATGGATTAAGAAATAGCAAAAAAAACGTGAAGGTAAGAAATTCGGATACCCATACATTCCAGTATTATTAATAATCAATAAATAGTAAAACAAGTATTATCTTCTTCTCTACTTGGTTGTTTTTCATTCTTCTCTCTGTTTTGGACTCCCATTAGTTTCTGTTTGAATGATTGATTGTCTCGATTGTGGACTTTCTTTTTCCTAGCCTTATTGCACGTCTAGATAATAAATGGCCTGGCCCCATGTTCCAAAACAAAAAGAAGAATGAAAATCAACCAAAGAGAGAATAAGATAATACTTGTTTTCTGTTTGAATGATTGATTGTCTCGATTGTGGACTTTTCTTTTCCTGGCCTTTTCCCAAATTTAAGTGGCATTATATTATGGAAAGTGCCAGACATCATGAATTGGGATGAGAAAGTGGAGTGCTTTGACATGAGAAACAGCATTTTTACTGCATATGATCGAACCTTGCTAACTTTCTTCATGCCCTCACAGGCTTAAATCTATGATAATCATAATGACAGCAAAGAAGCCAAAAATGACTCTTTTCTACAATTTCCTTTCGATACCAACAGTCAAACTCCGAGTCTGTTGATCTTAGAGAGAGGCTTCTTAAGACCAGAGAAAATAGGGGAAAAATATTACATTCTTTTTCTTTCTTATTTATGATCATGCCACGTGTCATATTAGTCTACAGACTTGAGTCCGATGAGCATTATTCCTTTTTTTTTTCAGATTAAGCTTTTTTATCAATTTATAAAAAAATATGAAATATAAAAACCAGAGTTCAAAGATATATATACTTGACATTCTAAAAACCAAAGGAAGAAAAAAATAAAAAGAGAAAATAGTAATAACTGCGTTCCTTGCAAAACCATATAAATTGTTTTCCCTGAAGAAAAAAACATATAAATTGTTGTCCTGATTTCTGGGCTCTATAGCTTTCTAGGTGATTGATTGTCTTAGGCTGTGGACGGTGGACCTCGCTTACATTGCCTTTTCTTTTTCTTTACTTTTTCTTTTTCTTTTCAATCGTTTTGTCTCGCTTGATAAGTACTAAACAAACTCGTGCCATGAGAGAGGAGAGATTTGACACTAGAGTTGTTTGTATCAGAAAAATGTTTATTGAAAAGCTCCAATCCTTCTATCATTAAACTATTGACTATTGCCAAGCCACTCTTTTTATCATTAAACCAAGTCTCAGTAACAAAGGCAATAGTTGTCATTCTCATTCTTGCCTCAACCATAATCGATATTTTTGTTAAAAATGATGCTTTTGATTTTCTCATCTACTGCACAATTCAGGATCCAAAAAGAACTACACCTGCCGAACTCACCAATTAAAAACGTATATACTTTCAAAGCTCAATTCTTAACATAATGAATGAAAAACAAACACACGCGCACACAAAAAAAAAAAAATTATTTGTTAAATTAAGATGTCGATATACAGGATGTCAGAGAATTCATAGGTTCTGAGTCTATATTTTGTTCCAAATTTCATGTTCTACTTGTAAGAACCTTTTTGGCGCTCCGAACGTATAACTGTAAATATGTATTTTGCGTATTAGTTAACGTACACATACAGTGACAAGTGTGCAAAAGAAAAAAGTAAAAATCTTATTCACATAAATGGAAGACAAAATAACTTTTCCCAAAAACAGAAGTCACATTAGGTGAGCTCAACATGCAATGGACATGCCAAACATATAAAGAAACATATCACACTTCATTTTTTTAAGTTCGCTAATAACAACATTATAATAAAAGATAGCAGTAAGAACAACAGATAACATTCATTCAAACAATAATAATATTATCAAGCAGTATATTACATTTTTTATATGAATATGTCAATGAAGAAAGAAACAGAAACAAGCAAACATAACAGCCATCAGCGTGTTGTGTTGACTACTGCTTTTGTTAAAAGAAAAAACAGCACCAAGAGATGATGATCTAGGGGAGGGGAGGTTTCTTAAAAACAAATAAAAATGATGGAAAAAATTTTGTCAAAGGAGATGGATGTTGGCAGCTCATGGATTCATTGACTCGCGATGAATCATCCAATCAGGTATATGATTTTCCACATGGAGTTGCATTCATTTCTCTCTTAAAATAATAGAAATGTAAATGAAAATCCAAACTTCCTTAAAAGATAATGCAAAATTGAAACTCTCCCCTCTAATCCAAAAGGGAACACAAAATCTTCAGCTACTTCAAAAAGAATTTAAAAATAAAGTAAAATTTAAAATACACCCATAGAGTAAGCCCCCTGGGTGGAGGTTAGTTGAGCAAGGCGGAGGAAGAGACAAGTAATTTAATAGGGATGAGGGATGAGGGCCTATAGAAAAAAAGCTAATAGTGAGATGAGGGCCGATTGAACTAGTATTTTAATAAGGATGAGGGATGAGAGCCGATTGGACTAGTATTTTAATAGGGATGAGGGCCGGTTGAACTAGTATTTTAGTATTATTCATTTTAACCAATAAATCCTTAAATAGCTTCAACTAAATAACCATTTTAGTATTATTTTAGTATTATTCATTTTAACCAATTTTATACATTTGTCATAAAATATCTATAAAAATTGATACGTTCTTATGCGTATAAAATTGGTTAAAATGAATAATACTAAAATAATACTAAAATTAGTTATTTAGTTGAAGCTATTTAAGGATTTATTGGTTAAAATGAATAATACTAAAATACTAGTTCAACCGGCCCTCATCCCTATTAAAATACTAGTCCAATCGGCCCTCATCCCTCATCCTTATTAAAATACTAGTTCAATCGGCCCTCATCCCACTATTAGCTTTTTTTCTATAGGCGCTCATCCCTCATTCCTATTAAATTACTTGACTCTTCCTCCACTTGCTTGACTAACCTCTACCCAGAGCAAGGTGGAGGAAGAGTCAAGTAATTTAATAGGGATGAGGGATGAGGGCCTATAGAAAAAAGCTAATAGTGGGATGAGGGCCGATTGAACTAGTATTTTAATAAGGATGAGGGATGAGGGCCGATTGGACTAGTATTTTAATAGGGATGAGGGCCGGTTGAACTAGTATTTTAGTATTATTCATTTTAACCAATAAATCCTTAAATAGCTTCAACTAAATAACCAATTTTAGTATTATTTTAGTATTATTCATTTTAACCAAAGAATCAGAGAAAAAAAAGAAACCCATAAATGGAAATGCTACAGGATCAGGAGTCACAATAAACTGGGGGCTCCAAAGTAGGAGAGCACTTTCTGATAAGACTAATCTGTTGGGACCTTATGCAAACATCTATAATTAAATATAAACTTAATTTTAGACTGTCTATGTAACTGTTGAAAATGAAACTCAATGACTTTTACACCCTCATCTAATCATGCGCCAACAAGTATCCATTAATTCGGCATTTACACGGTGCATGGAAATTGTTGAAAGGAAATGGACAATACAACAACAATTCATTGGATCGGATCATGGCTTACACTCTCTTAAACAGAACTTGACACCATTTTTCTTCTTTCCATGCCATAATATAACCAAGAGTGATCAGTGTTTGTGATGAAGGGAATCAAGAGTAAAAGAATTGCACAGAAAATTATATACTTTGAACAAAAAGATCGAAGAACAACTTCGAGTAACATTCTCACGTTTATTCTACTAAAAAAAAGGGCAATGGTAACTCTACTAAATTTGACAATAGGAGGTCGGATGTAAAGAGATTAAGACCTGGAGCCGAAGGCGATGTCATGAAAGGATTAGACTTGGTAGAGAAAAATTCAAGTATCACTCCAACTCTTTGGCAAAATCAATATTGTCAACGAAAACCTGCAAAAATGGCAATTAAACGAATGCCAGCATCAGGTTTCAGGAGAACTGGCCTGATACGAAGAAGTATGAGTGCTAGAAAGCCTAGAATCATACCGATTTCCAACCATCAGGATCCAAACAGGCAGTAATCTTGGTGTTGATACCGGGTAAAGGACCTGGCTCGCGAGTAATCTGTCCACCAAAGAGTTTGATCACTTCCGCGGTTCTGTAAACATCATCTGTACCTACTGCAATCTGGTAAAAGAAAAAAACTATAACATGCGTAATGGTGGTAGAAAAGATGCACTTGACTGTCCTAATTATACTCGGCGCCATTAGAAGCTGGAAATAAAAATATTTACCTGGGCATAGCCATTTCCTTTGTCATATTCTTTCACACCATAGTTGTAGGTCAACTCCAGAACCGTGTTTTGATCTTCAGGACCGTAGCCCATCATTGCTATAGTATACTGAAGTCAATACACAATATCAGACATAAAGAAGAGAGTTTGATTTAAATACTAGAGAAAGGGAAAAGAAAAGATGTGAAACTGTAACTTGTACATGTAATATTCATGACCTGAGCATTAGATGCCATGGAAAGCTAAATAGGAAGGATGTGAAGGACATGAAACCAGAAAAGACATAGATAGCGGATAGAATATCCAACAATAAGAACTGAATTTTAGAGAAGGCCAACTAAGAAAGGGTTAAAAAAACTCTGAGGGAGGCACCAAGTAGAGCTTTAAACTTTGTTGATGAGACATCAGCAAGAAGGGCATCCCATCTAAACTTGCAGGTCACTAGGATAGAAATCTGTGAAACAGTAAAATACGCGAACCAGAATGACAGTGATAATAGAACATAGATCACGCAAGGAAATGACTCAAATGACTGAGCTGTCTTCTTTTAGTGATTTTGGGGAGAAAATCTGAGTGAGTATGTACATAGTAGTCGTTATGGAAGTCTAATTGTCATACCTATTAAACAGATGATAACAGAAGACCACATGTTAACATATAGTTTCCAAAGAAGTAAGCAGATAAACGTAAAACTATAACAATAACAGTTTATATGAGTTTTCGCGAGAATATGGCAGATTACAAAAGTTTAAAAAAAAATGCTTCCAACAAGATCAAATTACAATCAGGATACCAGTTCATAGTTCTTACGAGTGTATTTGGTAGTCCAAAACTTTTAGAAATGTCCCACCTATATCATACTAGAATCAGATGAAGTGACGTATGACAGATTGCCCTTTTCAGACATAACATAAGAATTGTCAGGATGGTAGTTGCCTTGAAAGACAATTTCCCATGCATCATGTTGTTGTAAAATGAATGGTTTCTAACTGTCAGAAAACCGTTTATTTTATTGCCAGTCAAAAGATAACTAAACCACCTTCAAAATGAATGACTTTTGTGAATAGACTTTCAAAATATATAGAGTTGGATTAGCGGAATGAATCGTCTAATTTCATTGCACAACATGAATTTTTATAGGTGGGCGTAACTTAGTTATGCCCTAGGAGTATTAAAGCCTCACCCTTGTACCGCGTGCGGGGGTGGGGGGGGTGAAAGGAAGGACAACATTTTGAAGGACCATTATGCATAAGGTTAAGTACCTTGTACTCGGGATTGTCTTGTTCCACAGTAGCTTCATGCCAAAAGCCTAACAATTTTAGAACATGAATAAATTCAGAACTCCCTGGTTTGAAAAGGCAATTTCACAAAAGAAAACAGTAAATAGGAATAGATTTAGAAATAGAAATGTACGAAGGATCAATAATCTCTTCAACTTACCTTCTCATAAAAATTTATTGAACGATTGAGATCTCCTACTCGAAGCATTACTTGGCACAAGGGCTCTGGTGTAGGACCCCTTTGCAAAAGCTCAAATTTATAACCATCAGGATCTTCAACAAAAGCAATCACCGAATTGCCACCTTTTACAGGGCTGGTTCCCTCGTAACCTTTCCCCCTTTGGCTTTTATAAGATCCACCATCTTGTAAACCTATTGTGAAAACAAATTAACGACCATACAGAAACATATTTTTATAAACAAAGATACAAGTCAAGATATTGCATGCTTAAACAAATATAAAAACATGCCGATACGCATTTAAGTACTTCGATAGAAAAGTTGCTTTAACTGTCACAGGTCCTAGTTATTCAGCCAAGGGGATGTTTTAGGCGTCAAGATTAGTTATAGATTAGTAAGTATATTAAATTGAATTTTCACTAAGGGGCTGCTTGGATTTAAAGAAGTGGGCGGAAGTGAGAAAGTGAGAAGTAGTTTTTTTTTTTTCCCTTTTGGAAAATGAGAATTTGCATGCATCTTTTCCGGTGTTTGGTTGGTAGTTGGGAAGTGGAAGTGAAAAAGTATATTGTATTTTCCGGTGTTTGGTTAGTAATGTGGAAGTGGAAATAGAAGGTTGACGGCAAAATAATATTAAAATAAAAATTAATTATGAAAAAAATTAGACTATACGTAGAATGCAAGTAAGATTTACATGACCAACAAAATTAAGTGTTTTGAGCTACAATTTATTACAAATGTGATTTAAATGACCACAAAATTAACTGGAAAGTTGAAAAAAGGAGAGACCTTAAATAGATGGAAACATTGATTATGTTAGGATTTTATATCTAATTAAATCCAGAGTAGTTAGATTCTAACTGACATATAATTAATCATAAGTTCAAATCAGTTAGGATTTATATTTTAATTTTTTAAATAAAGTGCAAAAAACAGTAATAGGAAGAGGAGTTAGCCCAAACCAACAAAAATAATTGAAGAAGAAAGAAGAGAAAAAAGGAAAAGACTTGGCCCAATACTAGAATTATACAAGGCCCAGGTGATGTCAGGAGTCCAATACCAGAATTATTCTCAATACGTCTCAATGTGGGTCCCACCACTATTCAACTTCTCTCACATTCTACTCAACAAACCGCTTGTTCTCAATCAATTCCAGTACTAGATTCCACTACTAATCCCACTTCTCCCCTACAAAATTAGACAATCCTCGGCGGGGAAAAAAAAAGAATCTCTCTCCACCCAAAACCAATTTAACTCCTCCATGCAAAAAAAATCAAATAACAATCCTACATCAACCTCAACCACCAAAATAAGCTTTTTGTGTCTCATTGTTCTCTCCGCCCCCCTCGTTTAGCGTGTGAAGAAGGAAGAAGGTAACCAATACTCTCACACTCTCTTGTGCACATGCGCGTGCACACACACCATTTCCTCTCTTGCAATGCACACAAACTGCCGACTCCAGTACTGAGTGCAAAATCCTAACTTCAACACTTGAAACCTATTTTGCACCTCTCATGCATGATCATCCTTTGCATTCGTATTTAGTTCTTAATCCAATCTTGATGAGCTGCCAACCCTAAGTATGTCCTGCATTTTGAATGGCAGACTCTGTTTACCTTTCCTCATTCTCCGCCAAAGTTCTTAATGCTGAAAGTAAAAAGTTCTCACAAAATGAAAAAGTAGGAAGGAAATGAGGTAGGGCTATCCTAAGGTGTTGTTCTTCTCGAAATGCACAATTTGTAGCCCTCCACAAGCTCATCATCACAATGGCCTTACTGGCCTTTTTGTTTAACTCTGTTGACCTTGTCAAACTCCCCGACACTCTTGGTTACCCCTACACACTCCACCTTGCTAATCTCTCGAACCATAGCCTAAGGTGCATGTTAATTATCATGTCTGGAATCCATTTATACGGCCTGTTTAGTTTAACATAAATTTCATGATTATTGATGGATGCTACAAGGCCCATCTCTTTCAAGGCTCATTCACAAAAGCCCTCTTGCTTCCATAATTACATATCAAACTCATAATTATTAGGCCAGCTCCTACAGCCTACTCACAAATCAATCAATTTGTCCAAGGCCCTTTTATGCATCCCAATCACAAAATTTTCATGCATAAATCATTTCATTCAAAGCACATGCATGCAGTTTTTCATGGAATATTAATTATTTACATACAAATTTTATGCAGTTTTCACCTAAATATTATCAAGTTCATGACATGTGTTCAATTTTCCCAAGATCCCACAACAAAATTCAGAGGATTCCTGCACCCCCCCCCCCCCCCCCCACACCATGCAAATAAATCTCAAAACACTTGGTGCTTCTAACGGGACTGTCATATAAATGTAAAATCGCAAGCACTTATTCGATCCTACAAGCCTAATGAACAAGAGCAAATTGAACACTTATCATTTCTTTCAGCACGATTAATGTGTTCAAATTCTCAAGCACTTAGTGATTCTTGTGGGGGCTCTCTGCATAAGTGTGAATCTCCAACACTTCGTCATTTTTTTAGCGTAAGTGTGAATCTTCAGCACTAAGCCCTTTTTGTAAATTCTATCATAAAAAAGAGTCATTTCTGTGTAAGTGTGAACCTCTACCACTTAGTCATTTCCATTATCGGCTAATTTGTTTAAAATTATCAAGCCCTTGGTAGATTCTTGTGGACCCACCATACAAGTGAGAATTTCCAACCAATGTTCAAAATAACACACTATGTAACGCGTCATAACGCGTTACGGTAACTAACGCAAGGCAACAGTTAGTTAACACTTGCAAATAACGTAAAAATCTCTAACCTGGGTTTTTCCCCAGTAACGTGCGTTACGTTACGTTATTTACGTAACACACGGTAATATATGTTACTGTGCAAAGCCTCTTTTTATAAAAAACCCGACCCTCGAGCCCTCTCGAGCCACCACACCCCCCAGCCCTCTCGTTCTTGTTCTACGGCACAGAAAAAATCCCCAAAAAAAATCAGAACGAAGAAGAAGAGGAAAAATCCCCCGATCCCTCGTCAACGGAGGATCCTCATCGTCCCTTGTTCTCGTCCTCGGCGCCTTGAAGAAGAAGAAAGAAGGAGAAAAAAAGAAGAAAGAAGACCTACCTCTTGTTATCGTTGTTGATTCCTCATCGTCAGTGGATCCTCGTCATCTCTGGTTCTCGTTGTCGGCACCATCTCAGATATCTCCCCCTCCCAATCTATCTCTGTTTCTCCCCCCGATTACCCTCTCTCTCTGCTCTCTCCCCCTGATCACTCTCTCTGCTTACTCTCCCTCCCAATCTCTCTCTTCTCTCTCCCTCCCGATCTCTCTCTGCTCTCTTCCCCCTCCCGTTCTCTCTCGCTCTATGCTCTCTCCCCTGGTCTCTCTGCTCTCCCTCCCTCCTGTTCTCTCTCTGCAGGGAGAGAGCAAGAGATCGGAGGAAGAGAGAGCAGAGAAGGACGGGAGGGAGAGAGATCGAGAGGGAAAGGGCAAAAGAGGACAAGAGAGCAGAGAGAGATCGGAATAAATAGCAAGAGAGTGAGTCATGGGGGACAGTGAGCAGAGAATATCAGAGTGATGGGGGTGAGAGTGCAAAGAGGTGATACATTTTATTTTAATTATTATACTTTTAAATTCAATTCAGAGATAAAGTCGAGAAATTCATGCTTGTTATATTTTTTTTCTAAATTATCATGCTTGTTAGTTGTTATAATTCAAATTATCATGCTTGTTAGTTGTTAATTGTTTTAATTCATGCTTGTTTATGTATTGAATAGCATGCTAAAAGTTTGGATCCCGCACATGAATTTGCGGATCATATAACGTTGATTCTCCAAATGTGTTTTATTTGCAAATTTTGCAAGCATAAAATAACTATTAGAATCACTAGGCTTAAACATCACTTAGTGGTACTAAAAAAACAGCGTTAAGATTTGTACGCAAATCCTGTCCAATGTGAAACAAGCTTGTAAGACATGTTGATGGTCACGGAGGTGAAAAAAGTCACTGGTCCGTGAAATTTGAGGATGGGAGAATCATAAGAAAATGTGGTAACCCAAGAATTGGAAAGCACCACCGAAGCAACTCCCAATCCCGAACTCTTGGGCCTATGAATAAATTTATCAATCTTGAAGCCTGCCAATCGACACTTGAGAGCTCTTATAAGGAGGCAAGAGAGAAATGTGTAAAAAAAATTGGGAGATGCATATATGCACTTGGGCTTCCATTTAACATCATTCAAACTCCTTATTGGAAGGAGATATAGAAGAAGTCGGATCGTTTGGGATAGGCTTGAAGTAACCATCCCCTTATGAGATAAGTACACGGGTCCTTAAGACCGAGGTAGAGAATATATAGATAAGATCAAGGCAACACACATGGCGGCTTAGAAGTAATATGGATGCACGGTGATGTTGATCATTGTTTTAAATATCGGCCGATATACCGGTATATCGGCCGAGATACCGGTATTTTATCCAAGACGATACGATAAGTGCAAAAATTTACCGAATATCGTTTTGGACCAATATGGGCCGATATATCGCCACGTGGCCGTTATATCGGCCGATATCCGAGATGAAATATCTGATATATTTGGATAATTATTATTTTTTTTGCTTGAGAGATCGTTTTATTTTATTCTATGTTCATTGTGGTATTTCAATATTTTTATATGATGTTTGGATAAGAACTTATTTCTTTTAATAATGTCTTATGTGCTGTAATACCCTGTTCCCAGAATACGTACTTAGTTGCGTATTCAGCTTTTCGACCGTATTTTTCGATTTACTTCCTGTATTTGACCGATTTCAATTTCAAATATCATTTTCCAATATATTAGATTTTCTATGATTTTCTGGATTTTTCCTGAATTAAAATAAATTTCTTCAAAACCGGTGTCGACCAGTGTCGCTGATCGATTCCTGGAATTTTAATTCTCAAACAGTTAGGAATTTCTAGATGGTCCTTTAGACTTTATTTCTTAGAATCATATTCCCTACTTAAATACTTTTTCTGAGAATTTTATAAATTTATGAAAACTCCAACGGAGTCGGTAGATAACTGATTCCGGGATTTTTAGTTTTAAAACTATAAAGTATTTCTTAAAAAGGATTTCACTATTAGTCTTCATATATTATTATTGATTTTTGGTAAAATTTACGAGTCGTTCCGAGATACTTGAATTTCGGACGATTTCGGTATTTTCCGAAATGTTTTCCGCATACTTGATTTAAACCTAGGAATCCATGTTTTCAATATTTTCAAATTCCAAGTGAGAGTAGATATCTTCCTTATGAATTTCTTTCCATTTTTCCTTTTCCTTTATTCCTCTTTCTCCACAACCACAAATTTTTCCCATTTTTCCAAAATACAAATCTCTTCCAAAAATTTCAACCCCACACAATTTTCTCACCTACTTCCTCATTAAAATCCCACTCATTCTCTCTCTCCCCATGGCCGCCAAGTGGCCAAGGAGAAGGACACTCATCTCACCCCCCTATTTACACAAAACCCCCTCTCATTTCCTTTAATTGCAACCCCTTTACAAAAATCTAACACCTATATAAACAATCTCTTTACATTCTTTTCCCTTTTTCTTCATTTTCACCCAAGTGTTAGCTCTCACCAAGAGATCTCTCCTCCTTCTCAACCTCAACCCTAGCTCCAAGAACCACCTCAAGGACTTCATCCCCACCTCAAGCAACTGATTTGGAGCTTGGATCGTAGCTCTTTTCGTCGCCAAGGATCACGTAGGTGCCATTTGACGACCACACTCTTCCCGGACTCGTAAAGCTTCAATCGAACCTTTCCTAGTGAGTATATCTACTCACCAAGACTTGAGAACTCCTTTGTATACTTGTGTTGACAATTCATGTTCACTTGAGCCATAAAAATCACATTTTTAGACCCTCAAACAAAACCCTAGAAATCTGTCCTGTTTGCTGTTTTCCCACGATTAGTCGACTATACCTAGGGACTAGTCGACTAATCCACTGTAGTTAAAACTTAACCTTTTCTGATTTCACAGTTTTAGTCGACTAGGCCAGATTTCCAGTCGACTAGAGACCCTAGTCGACTACCCATTTCTCCCCAGTCGACTCCTGTTTTCCAGAAATTAAACATCAACTCTCTGTATCTCAGACTTAGTCGACTTAGGTATCCATTAGTCGACTAGTAGTTCCCTGTTAGTCGACTACCCTTACAACCCTAGTCGACTAACTTTCCCTGAAACAGAACCCAACTCTCTGTTTCCCAGTTTTAGTCGACTCATCCTGACTAGTAGTCGACTTAAGACCCCTATTAGTCGACTAATCCTTCCACCTAGTCGACTAATTCTGCCTGTTTGACTTGGTTGATTCTGTTCTGAATTTGGATCTTATTGTTGATACACGTGTGACATATTATTCTTGTTCTTGCTTCTTAACTGGTACTACATGACATGTTACTTGATAGACATTATCTCATATTACTTCATGACTTGTTATTACATATCATAGCTCCATAACTTGTTAAAATGTGAATATCACCACTTATCATGCCATCACTTGAACCAAGCATGATACACTTGACATTTTCCATAAAATGAACCAACTTACACATGGGTCGGGGGAAAACATGCGATATCGATATGTGTTCGTGTTTACAGTGGCTTTTAGGAATGTTGTGCAACTCATGTTCCGGTCTAACCTGTGGGCCTCCAGGGGACCGAGGGGAGTGCTTGCTCCCTCTATTACTGGTACCATCATGATAAGGGCATACATAAGTCCCTCATGTTTAGCCTAGCGGCTGGCTTCCGTCACCAAGCAACGGAACAATCCTGGACCGTTATCCCGGGCATGTACGGGGTCCACTGTAAACATAGTTCGTCGATACAACCGCTGATTTCCAATAACAACCTTGCTTTACTAGGATATGGATCTATGTGCTCTGGGACGCTGGGTCACATAGCTAGATATCACAGTAAGACAAGTAGTAATAATAAGATGATAACTGTAAATCTGATGTATTAGGACTTTATCTCTTCATGCTTTTCATACTTGTTAGCTGATATTTCCTTATATGGTTTCGTACTACTGATTCATGTCTCTTAGCCACTTGGCTGTAGTCCGTTTATTGTTTATATGTCTTGACTCCTTGGATTTGCATATTCAGATTCCGAAGCTTGGAACGAAGTGGAGCCATCCACAGAGGACCAAGCTTACTTTAGCGAGCAGGCGGACTAGTTCCAGTCCCTTCGTGCCAGACTTACCTTTTGACTCACGAGATCCTCTTTCTACTTGTGAGCTTTTTGTATACATATTTGTATATATTTCTTTTGGACTTGGTTATGATGTAATACACATGTATTGTGTAATACTTTATAATATCCTGTGATAACTTTGTATGTGTACTTCTTGTGTTGGCATATGTATAGATACCACGCTTTGTCGTGTACTCTGTTTCTTGTTGTACTTTTTGCTTAGCGTATATACGTGTGGGGCAATTTCTGGCCTACGTATATACGTCGCAGTGACGTCCCCGTATCCGTGGATTCGGGGCGTTACAGGTTGGTATCAGAGCCTAGGCTCTCACACCTGAAGTACAATCGAGCGGCAAATTTTAATAATTTGCTGATGCCAACTACAATATACAAAGTTATTAAGTCCTTGATTCCTTCCTTGATTCATTCCCTTGTATCCTAAACTCCTTCCAATTATTTTCAAATTCCAGTTATCTTTCCCCAACTCGGTATGGAGCGAAGGACGGGCCGTAACCACTCGGGGCAAGCATCGAATGGACCCACAGGGGAGAATGTGGATATTTTGAGGGTCATTCAGACCATGATGGAAAACCAGCAGCAGCAGACTGAACTCCTCAGGCAAGAATTGGCAGCACCGAAAGAGCAGAGGCCGGGAAACATTTCAGACTTCAGGAGGCTGCAGCCAGCCATCTTCACGGGAGGCGAGAAACCATTGGATGCTGAACAATGGTTGACAGATACCACAGATCTGCTGAATGCAGCCAGGGTACCAAAGGAGAACCAAGTTGAGGTCGCCAAGATTCAGTTGAAAGATGTTGCTAGAACTTGGTGGCTAGCTGAAGAGGCCAGACTGGAGAAGCCTGTCTCCTGGGACACATTCTCCAAGAGCTTCTATGCCAGATTCTTCCCAGCTACTGCACAGAAGGACATGGAAGAGCAGTTTATCAGGCTTCAGCAAGGGAGCAAGTCCGTGGACGAGTATGCTGCAGAGTTTCTTAGGTTGAGCCGCTTTGCTCCGTACATGGTGACGGATGAGGAGAAGCGGGCAAGCAGGTTCCAGCAGGGTCTGCAGATGGACATACAAGTTTTCCTGATGCCCCAGCAGTTGAAGACTTATTCGGAGGTTCTCACCATAGCTCGAGAAGTTGAGCGTGGGCTTGAGAAGAAGAAAGTTGACCAGATGGGGAACCAGGCCATGAAGAGGCCATTTGTACCAATGGGAAGAGGAGGCCCATATAGAGCAGCGAAAGTTCAGAGGCAACCTTTCAGGCCAGCTCCTTACCAGACGGCCCAACCAGTTTCTTTCTGCAGTTATTGTCAGAAGCCAGGGCATATCCGACAGAATTGCCGGAGGGCAAATGGGTTGTGTTTGGTGTGTGGATCACGGGATCATTCTATAGAGACCTGTCCACACAGGAGATTGGGGATAGCCAACCAGACTTTGCCAGCACTTCCAGGACCCAATGGACAGAGAGGGCTACCAGGGCCACTTGGACAGAGGAATCAGGGACCAGTGATGAGGAGAGCTCTTCCCCTTCCGCCACAGCATGTTGTTCGCCCAGTCCAGAGGGAGCCAGGACTGCAGCAGGGCGTGGTAGAGGTCAGGCTTACACTCTTACAGCAGAGGAGGCTGAGACTTCAGAGGAAGTGATAACAGGTAACATCAGAGTTCATTCAAAACCTGTTCTCGCTCTCTTCGATTCAGGTGCATCCCATTGTTATATCTCAGACCATTTTGTGGCTTTGCATTCTATACCTGTTAAATCTTTAGACCACAAATGGGAGATTAGTACAGGGAATGGGGTAGTCATATCTTCTAGAGTTTGTACTGATTGTCCAGTAGAACTTTGTGATAAGATCTTGGCCATAGATATGATCGTACTAGACACCAAAGGGTACGACGTGATCTTAGGCATGACCTGGCTCAGTCAGTACTATGCAGTAATTGATTGTAGGGAGAGGAAGATTAATTTCAGGATCCCTTTTCAACCGGAGTTCCAATTCAGTGGAGAAGTGAAGTCTACCAAGGGAAAGACACGGATGACTACTTCGGAGGTTCAGAAGCAGAAGGTACCAGTGTGGAATGAATTCCCAGAGGTGTTTGCTGAGATTTCAGGACTGCCACCGGAAAGGATGATTGAGTTCTCCATTGACACAGTTCCAGGAGCAGCTCCTATATCCAAGGCTCCGTACAGGATGGCACCGACGGAGTTAGAGATTTTGAAGAAGCAGCTGCAGGAATATTCAGACAAGGGATTGATTCGGCCAAGTACTTCACCATGGGGAGCTCCAGTATTGTTGGCCAATAAGAAGGATGGTGGTAAGAGACTTTGTATTGATTATAGGGTTGAACAAAGTTACCATCAAGAACAAGTATCCTTTACCCAGGATTGATGATCTGTTTGATCAGCTTCATGGAGCCCGTGTATTCTCTAAATTGGATTTACAGTCGGGTTACCATCAGCTGAGGGTGAAGAAGGAGGATATCCCGAAGACGGCATTCAGGACCCGTTATGGCCACTATGAGTTTCTAGTTATGCCTTTCGGAGTCACCAATGCCCCTTCAGTTTTCATGGATTTGATGAACCGAGTGTTCTCGCCCTATCTGGATCAGTTTGTTGTTGTTTTCATAGATGACATCCTGATCTATTCAAAGAGCTACAGGGAGCATGCAGAACACTTGAGGATTGTGTTGCAGACTCTCCAACAGGAGCAGCTTCATGCTAAGAGGAGCAAGTGTGATTTCTGATTGGACGGCATAGCTTTCCTTGGACACATAGTTTCAGCAGAAGGGATTTCAGTTGACCCCAGCAAAGTCCAGGCAGTGAGGGATTGGCAGATTCCGAGGACAGTGACTGAGATTAA
This sequence comes from Agave tequilana, assembly GCA_038442645.1. Classification (NCBI taxonomy): domain Eukaryota; kingdom Viridiplantae; phylum Streptophyta; class Magnoliopsida; order Asparagales; family Asparagaceae; genus Agave; species Agave tequilana. The sequence goes on from JAVJIF010015326.1 coordinate 20,537, forward strand.
GAGTTTTCTTGGACTAGCCGGATATTACAGACGCTTTGTCCAGGATTTCTCTAGGATTGCAGCTCCATTGACCAGGCTCACCAGGAAAGGGGAAAGGTACATATGGACAGAGGAGTGTACCGCAGCATTTGAGCAATTGAAGCAGAGGCTCATTTCAGCTCCAATCTTGAGGACTCCCTCAGGTAGGGGAGGGATGGTCATCTACAGTGATGCATCAGGTAAAGGCCTGGGGTGTGTGCTTATGCAACATGGTCATGTTATAGCATATGCATCAAGGCAACTGAAGACTCATGAGCGGAATTACCCAACTCATGACTTGGAGCTAGCAGCCGTGATATTTGCATTGAAGATCTGGAGGCATTATCTTCTGGGAGATAAAGTGTTGATATACACGGATCACAAGAGCCTCAAGTATATTTTCTCGCAGAAAGAGTTGAATATGAGGCAGAGGAGATGGCTTGAATTGATGGCGGACTATGATATTGACTTGCAATATCATCCAGGCAAGGTCAATACAGTTCCAGATGCACTGAGCAGGATGCCAGAGAATAGAGTGCTTGTCCAGCTCACTCAGCAGAAGGAGTTGATTCGAGACTTCATCAGATTGGACTTGATGTTAGTTCGAAGGACTGAGAAGGCAGGACAGTTCATGACTTTGCAGATTCAGTCAACATTGATTGATGAGATCAGGAAGCTCAGAAGGAAGATCCCAGGTTACAGACATTCCGAGCTCAGGTAGAGGCTGGATTGAGGACTGATATCTGTATTCATCCAGATGGTGCCTTATATTTCGGTAGCAGGATTTGTGTTCCCCAAGGGGAAGTTAGACAGAAGATTTTGGCAGAAGCACACAGTTCAGCATATTCCATCCACCCAGGGGGAAACAAGATGTATCAGGACTTGAAGAAGCATTTTTGGTGGAATGCTATGAAGAGGGAGATAGCTCAGTTTGTCGCCAAGTGCCTGGTTTGCCAGCAGATCAAGATAGAGCATCAGAGGACAGCTGGACTTCTGCAACCTTTACCGATACCTGAGTGGAAGTGGGAGCACATCACCATGGATTTTGTCACGGCATTACCTCGAAGTCCTAAAGGTAATAATGCCGTGTGGGTAATCATTGACCGTCTCACCAAGTCAGCTCACTTTATACCATTCAGGGTGGGACAGTCAACGGAGGTCTTGGCAGACAAGTACTTGAAGGAGATAGTTCGTCTGCATGGAGTTCCAGTCAGTATTGTTTCAGATAGAGACACCAGATTCAGATCCCATTTTTGGAGAGTCTCCAAGAAAGTTTGGGGACCCGTCTGAAATTCAGTACATCATATCATCCTCAGACAGACGGGCAATCTGAGAGGACTATCCAGATTCTTGAAGATATGCTAAGGGCCTGCATGATTGAGTTTAAGGGATCTTGGGAAGATCATCTTCACTTGGCTGAGTTTTCTTATAACAACAGCTATCAGGCAAGTATCAAGATGGCACCTTTTGAGGCATTGTATGGAAGGAAGTGTCGGTCACCGATTTGTTGGGATGAAGTCGGTGAGAGGAGACTTTTGGGGCCAGAGATTCTGATTCAGACAACAGAGAAAGTCAGAATCATCAGAGACCACCTCAGGGCAGCGCAGAGCCGTCAGAAGAGTTGGGCTGACACACAGAGAAGGCCATTGGAGTTCCAGGCAGGAGATCATGTGTTTTTTAAAGATATCACCTACCAAGGGAGTTATCCGGTTCAGTACTCGTGGAAAGCTTAGTCCGAGGTACATCGGCCCATTCGAGATCTTGGACTGTGTGGGAGATGTATCGTACAGATTGGCTTTACCTCCATCTTTGGAGGGAGTGCACAATGTTTTCCACGTATCTCAGTTGAGGAAATATGTAAAGGATGATAGTCATATTTGGATCATTCCGAACTGGAACTGCAGCCAGATTTATCATATCAGGAGGAGCCGATGGCCATTTTGGATAAGAGTGTGAAGACACTGAAGAACAAGGCTATACCATTGGTATTGGTGTCTTGGAACAGACATGCACCGGGAGAAGCCACATGGGAACGAGAGGATGTTATCCGAGAGCGTTACCCTCAACTCTTCACATCTTGATTTGGTAAAAACTCTTTCCTTCTATTCTTTTCTACTGTTATCTCTCATCTTTTCCTTATCTATCTGTTACCTTTCCTGTTACCTTTCACCTTATGAAATTTCGAGGACGAAATTTTTGTAAGGTGGGTGGATTGTAATACCCTGTTCCCAGAATACGTACTTAGTTGCGTATTCAGCTTTTCGACCGTATTTTTCGATTTACTTCCTGTATTTGACCGATTTCAATTTCAAATATCATTTTCCAATATATTAGATTTTCTATGATTTTCTGGATTTTTCCTGAATTAAAATAAATTTCTTCAAAACCGGTGTCGACCAGTGTCGCTGATCGATTCCTGGAATTTTATTCTCAAACAGTTAGGAATTTCTAGATGGTCCTTTAGACTTTATTTCTTAGAATCATATTCCCTACTTAAATACTTTTTCTGAGAATTTTATAAAATTTATGAAAACTCCAACGGAGTCGGTAGATAACTGATTCCGGGATTTTTAATTTTAAAACTATAAAGTATTTCTTAAAAAGGATTTCACTATTAGTCTTCATATATTATTATTGATTTTTGGTAAAATTTACGAGTCGTTCCGAGATACTTGAATTTCGGACGATTTCGGTATTTTCCGAAATGTTTTCCGCATACTTGATTTAAACCTAGGAATCCATGTTTTCAATATTTTCAAATTCCAAGTGAGAGTAGATATCTTCCTTATGAATTTCTTTCCATTTTTCCTTTTCCTTTATTCCTCTTTCTCCACAACCACAAATTTTCCCATTTTTCCAAAATACAAATCTCTTCCAAAAATTTCAACCCCACACAATTTTCTCACCTACTTCCTCATTAAAATCCCACTCATTCTCTCTCTCCCCATGGCCGGCCAAGTGGCCAAGGAGAAGGACACTCATCTCACCCCCCTATTTACACAAAACCCCCTCTCATTTCCTTTAATTGCAACCCCTTTACAAAAATCTAACACCTATATAAACAATCTCTTTACATTCTTTTCCCTTTTTCTTCATTTTCACCAAGTGTTAGCTCTCACCAAGAGATCTCTCCTCCTTTCTCAACCTCAACCCTAGCTCCAAGAACCACCTCAAGGACTTCATCCCCACCTCAAGCAACTGATTTGGAGCTTGGATCGTAGCTCTTTTCGTCGCCAAGGATCACGTAGGTGCCATTTGACGACCACACTCTTCCGGACTCGTAAAGCTTCAATCGAACCTTTCCTAGTGAGTATATCTACTCACCAAGACTTGAGAACTCCTTTGTATACTTGTGTTGACAATTCATGTTCACTTGAGCCATAAAAATCACATTTTTAGACCCTCAAACAAAACCCTAGAAATCTGTCCTGTTTGCTGTTTTCCCACGATTAGTCGACTATACCTAGGGACTAGTCGACTAATCCACTGTAGTTAAAACTTAACCTTTTCTGATTTCACAGTTTTAGTCGACTAGGCCAGATTTCCAGTCGACTAGAGACCCTAGTCGACTACCCATTTCTCCCCAGTCGACTCTTGTTTTCCAGAAATTAACATCAACTCTCTGTATCTCAGACTTAGTCGATTAGGTATCCATTAGTCGACTAGTAGTTCCCTGTTAGTCGACTACCCTTACAACCCTAGTCGACTAACTTTCCCTGAAACAGAACCCACTCTCTGTTTCCCAGTTTTAGTCGACTCATCCTGACTAGTAGTCGACTTAAGACCCCTATTAGTCGACTAATCCTTCCACCTAGTCGACTAATTCTGCCTGTTTGACTTGGTTGATTCTGTTCTGAATTTGGATCTTATTGTTGATACACGTGTGACATATTATTCTTGTTCTTGCTTCTTAACTGGTACTACATGACATGTTACTTGATAGACATTATCTCATATTACTTCATGACTTGTTATTACATATCATAGCTCCATAACTTGTTAAAATGTGAATATCACCACTTATCATGCCATCACTTGAACCAAGCATGATACACTTGACATTTTCCATAAAATGGACCAACTTACACATGGGTCGGGGGAAAACATGCGGATATCGATATGTGTTCGTGTTTACAGTGGCTTTTAGGAACGTTGTGCAACTCATGTTCCGGTCTAACCTGTGGGCCTCCAGGGGACCGAGGGGAGTGCTTGCTCCCTCTATTACTGGTACCATCATGATAAGGGCATACATAAGTCCCTCCTGTTTAGCCTAGCGGCTGGCTTCCGTCACCAAGCAATGGAACAATCCTGGACCGTTATCCCGGGCATGTACGGGGTCCACTGTAAACATAGTTCGTCGATACAACCGCTGATTTCCAATAACAACCTTGCTTTACTAGGATATGGATCTATGTGCTCTGGGACGCTGGGTCACATAGCTAGATATCACAGTAAGACAAGTAGTAATAATAAGATGATAACTGTAAATCTGATGTATTAGGACTTTATCTCTTCATGCTTTTCATACTTGTTAGCTGATATTTCCTTATATGGTTTCGTACTACTGATTCATGTCTCTTAGCCACTTGGCTGTAGTCCGTTTATTGTTTATATGTCTTGACTCCTTGGATTTGCATATTCAGATTCCGAAGCTTGGAACGAAGTGGAGCCATCCACAGAGGACCAAGCTTACTTTAGCGAGCAGGCGGACTAGTTCCAGTCCCTTCGTGCCAGACTTACCTTTTGACTCACGAGATCCTCTTTCTACTTGTGAGCTTTTTGTATACATATTTGTATATATTTCTTTTGGACTTGGTTATGATGTAATACACATGTATTGTGTAATACTTTATAATATCCTGTGATAACTTTGTATGTGTACTTCTTGTGTTGGCATATGTATAGATACCACGCTTTGTCGTGTACTCTGTTTCTTGTTGTACTTTTTGCTTAGCGTATATACGTGTGGGGCAATTTCTGGCCTACGTATATACGTCGCAGTGACGTCCCCGTATCCGTGGATTCGGGGCGTTACATGTGCATTGATTATTGATATATCAAACGGTATTTAGTACCATATCGCAATATATCACCCGGTATCCGGTATATAATTTTGCCAACCGGTATATCGCCAATATCCGATATTTAAAATATTGTGTTGGATGGATGGACGGATAAGAAAAGTAAGAGCTTGATAAACTTTCTTGTGAATTCACCTGAGGGGACTGTCTTTTATAAGTCCATTGATGCGTCAGAATCGATCAAGACCAGAGCTTTCTTGTGGGAGCAACTTGATAAGGTGGTGGCGGAGATTGGCGAAGAGCATATTTTTCAAGTGACTATCGACAATCACGCATCTTATGTGAATACCGGTGTAAGACTTATGGCTACAAGAAAATGTCTTTATTGGACTCCTTGCGCTGCTCATTGCTTGACTTGATGCCTGAAGACATAGGCAAGATGAAGATTCACACGGAACTCTTGAGATGGCAAAGGGTATAACCCAATTCATATACAACCATGGTTAGATTCTTAATTTGTTTCGGGCACACACAAAGGGGAAGGAACTCCCAAGACCGGCCATCACACGATTTGCTATTTTCTTCTTAACTCTACAAAGGTTGTACCAATTAAGGCAACCATTGAGAAAGATATTTACATCCAAGGAATTCAATAGGAGTACTTGGGTAAAAAATCAAATGGAGTGAAGGCAAAGAGAGCAGTAGTTTCTACTAGAAGTTTCTGGGCTAAAGTTTTGTTTTGCTTTAGCACCACACTTTCACTCATGTATGTTCTATGAGAGGTGGATTCCGATGTGAGGCCATCTATATTTTTTTTTATGATATGTTTGATACTGTGAAGGAGAAGATACGGGATGTGTGTGGTGGCAGTAAAAGAAAGTATGTGTCTTACTGGAATATGATTGCCCAGAGGTGGGCAGATATATTGCATAGGCCTTTTCATGCGGTAGCGTACTTCCTAAATCCATGATGTTTCTATAGTAAGAATTTTAGCAATGATGTTGAGATGAGAAGAGGCCTTCACGAGTGCATGCAGCGCATGATTTCTGACATTCGTGAGTGTACATAAGTTAATGTGGATTTGGATAGTCATAAACAAAAGCTTGGAGAATTTGAAACCAGTTAGCTCAAAGCCTTAAAGGCTCGTAGTCTAAGTATAATTTAGTGGATATCTATGATTCTTTGTTTAGTCATGTCATTTTTCAATTGTCTAATGCTTAAATCTCTTTTAGCTGCTTAGTGGGAGAGACTTGAAGATGAAGTTCCTACACTTCAAAATTTGCAATTCAGATTCTCTCTTACATTAGTACTTCCGGATGTGAACGTAACTGGAGCACTTTTGAGCAAGTAAGAAAAGTTACAAGTTATAACTTTTTTATAATAAATAATAATGACTTATTTTTAACAAATAAATTTGTTTGTTGAAGATCCATTCAAAAGAAAAGATGTCGCTTGAAGCAATTACGTTTACAATCTCTCGTTTATGTTATGTATAATATCAAGCTTTGAAAGAGTAATATTCGTAGGAGGCGACTGCATATTGATCCGATTTTGATAGATGAGCCGGCTAGCGATGATGAATGGCTTGTAGAGACCGAAGAGCCTTATCTTATGGATGATATTGCATAGCTAGATGAGGTACGAGAAGATGAGGCAAGGGAAGAAGATGAGGACAGAGATTTTCTAGATATCACCGCACTTGGTAATGAAGCTACTAGCATTGCAGTTGATAATGAGTCTAGAGAAAATAAGACAAAGGGTCGATAGTTCTTTCGTGGACAAAGGGAAAGGACCCGTCATTGATGATTTAGATGAGATCGGAGATGATATCGATCCGGAGGACGCTGGGTACATCTTGAAGGAGGAGGATTTAGTCATAATAGATGAGATTTGGGCATGATTTTATTCTAGGATATTATGACTACTTTGTTTGTATGATTATGACTTATGTTTGTGAATTTATTGTGAAATTTGTTATGTTTGTGAACTTATTAGGGAACTTGTTATAACTTGTGAATATGAAAAATTATTGTTATATTTGCTAAAATTTGTTGTAAGACTTGCTAAATGTGTAATATATTGTTTTGATATTTGATTTTTTTAAATTATTTACCTATTTATAAAAATTCTTTAATATATATTTTTATTTTTATTAAATAAATATTAAATCGTGTAACCTACGTTATGTGTTACTTTATAACCTATCTTAACATAACAAAGGAAAAACGTTATCCTTACGTTATTGCTATTCTAAACATTATTTCCAACATTTGGTCCTCTCTAAGACACGGCTAGTCTGTGTAAATTCCTTTAACACTTCGTCTTGATGTGGACATTACTAACGTATTCATATTATTCCAACACTTGTCTCTTGTCTCTGCAAACATTGCTCACATGTCTAAATTGCTCTAACACTAAGCCATCTTTGCAAACATGGTTGATGCGTTTAAAGTCCCTCTAGCACTTAGTCGCCTCTTGGACATGGTTAGCATATTTAAAATTCCTCAAACACTTAATCAACTTTGTGAATATGGCGAACGTGTCTAAAAAAATTCAATATTTGTCGTCTTTGAGGGCATGACTAATGTGTTCAAATTTCTAAACAACTAGTTGTCTGTGCAGACATGGCTAGTTTAAAATTTCTCATACACCAAGTTGTCTATGCAAATGTCGCTGATGTGTTTAAAGTCCCTCTAATACTTAGCCATCTTTGAGGCTTCCTTCAACTTTTAATCCTCTCTATGAATATGCCTATGTGTTTAAATTTCCTTCAATATTCACCTATCTATGTAAATATTGAAGTGTTAAAAAAAATCCTCCAACACTTTAATCACTCTCTCTTTCTAAAAAATAGACTGCCCCTTCACTAAACAATAATTTAATCCAAAATCAGAGTCTAAATTCTGACCCTATGTCATCAAAAGACCAAAATCAAATTTTAAATCATGACCTCTATGTCTTCAAAAGGGACCAAAATCAAAGTTCAAATTTTGACCTCCACATTGTTAAAAAGGACCAACACTGAAGTTTAAAAGCTGACCTCTATTGTTAAAAGGGACCAAAATTCTAACAAAAATTAATTTCTTACTTCTGTTTATCTTTGTACACTGAGCTATATCCTTGGTTAAGTTGTATTCTAAAGTATTCAAATTAAATAAAATTACATATATTCCTTACATTAAGTTTCGCTTTTGATGTTTCTTACACAATAACCCTTAACTGAAGTTCCTCTTCATTAGAGGGTAATTAACAATAAACCTTTGAGCCTATTGGAAATCATGACCCCACAAACAAAAAATTCCTCTCCCGTAAGGTGAATTTTGACGTGACAAATACAAATATCTATCTCCGTGATGAAACAGAAAATAAGTTGTACCCCACTAGGGGGTATAATGAATGTATTTAAATTGTCCATACAAAAGTTCCAACCTAAGACTTCTACAACCCATGCTCTCATACAAGAGATAAACCACTTCACCAAATAAGCTAATGGCTAGCAGGCCAACATATATATAGAAATAAATCTTACACATTCAACTTTCTCCAAAGAATTCAAATTCTTTCAAACAAATTACAGCTCATAAGCAACAACGATATGGTATTTTACGGTAATGCAAATCTTCTTTCAAGTACATGATGCATAAAAATAAATGCAAAGAAGAATGACATATTTCCATGTAAGGAAAGAACACTTACATCCTCAACTGCAATACCAAAATGACCAAAACCAGTTCCAATATCATACTTGTCAACCCCATAATCTGCAAAATTTAACAAACATAATATTGATCAGATTCTGCTTGAAAATAAATATAAAGAAAAATGTCAAAGGAAAATGACATCTCAATGAACCCGTAGGGACTCAATAAAGTGTCTACAATGCATCTTAAAAAAATGTTGAGGCGAAGGAAAACATTGGAAATGTTGTTCAAACTTCAAAATTAATACAACATTGTGTAAAACCATCCAGATAGCTTACTGTAAGTGAGTTCCACAGCAAAATGTGAGCCTTCAGGCCCAAATCCAAGGAAAGCATTTGAATATTTTTCCTCAGGTATATCTCGTTTCCGCAGCAACTTCATACCCAAGCATTCTGTGTAGAATCTGCACTTGTCAGAGTAAAATAAAACTCAAAGGAAGCCAAGTGCCAGCATTTAAGAGCTTTAAAGTAGAGCGGTGAGATTATCGGAGGGAGGGAGGGAGGGAAATATTACTTTATTGTCTTGTCCAAATCCCCAACACGATAAACAACATGAAGGAGCCTCCTCTTGTCCTCGTTCACCCACTCTAAGGCACCTTCTTGGGTAATACTGGTGCTTGCTTGAATGATGTTCCCAGTCTTGTTGGTTTCTGTGTTGTTACCATCTGCTCTGTTTAACTTGGAGGCTTTTCCTTGGAACAATTGTGCTCGGGTAGAGCTGGATAATCACATTCAAACCTCAAAATTTGACAAAAGTTGGGAAACTGATACTTTAAGAGAATATAATAATGATGATTGATGACACACCAAACATCCCAAGCATCGAGTCAAAGTCACCAAAGAAGAAGCGGAAGGCCATTAAACCAGGAATAAACAAAATAAACAACTTTCCTAAGAGGCAGGGGCACAGGACTATGGATATGACACAATATGGACACGGAGACACAGCAAAACTGTAAAAAGTAGGATACGGAGAGAACATGTTTTATCAAAAGTAGAAAGAAAAGCAAAATAAAATATTAATGATTTAAATCTTAGCTTCTATCAAGTCATGAAATCAAACAAATGAAATTGAAAGTCCAAGTGATACCCAGACTACAAGGTTATGATGTCCCTCATAATTGAGAGATGTATAGATTCAGCTAAAATAGTATCATATGTGTTGTGAAAATGCCCGACACAAGAGAGAAACACCGAGTGGGCTCGGCAAGGAAGCGTGAAAGCGATCTACCACTAGCAAGAAATAAAGACTAATCACCACAAAACACGAGAACACCAGATTTAACGTGGTTCAGCAAGAGTGCCTACGTCCACTGAGAGGATGAGAGAAATTTTATTAAAAAACACAGAAGAAAATAATAAGAGTTATAAGAATTCTCTCTCGCAACTCTCAATGGTGGAAACTTAATCTCTTTTTAACTTGCCTTCAAAGGCCGCCCCCACAGGGTTTATATAGATTCCTAGGATCATCCTAGTCCAACACAAACTCCATCAATACGAACAGTACCGCCTCAGAGAAAGAATGAAACTCGAATCCAATTCGAACTGGAAACAGAACCCGAAAAGAAAACTGTCAAACTCGCCATAAGTTGACTATACTGAATATAAGCCTACTAATCTGCACGTTAGTCAACTATACTAATGTATCAGTCGACTAACCTTAGATCCTTACTCTCTGTTGCAATACCAGTGGATTATAATGTATGCATAAGTCGACTAACCTTGATCATAAGTTGTCTATACAAAGTATAAGTCGACTTATCCAGTTATCCTGTGCACAACTCCCTGTGCATGTCCGTGCACATCCGATCTTGATCTCTGAAGTTTATGTCTCCTCCACCTAAACCTGATTTCTTCTCTAATGAATATGAGACATCCAAAACGCTAACAATATGTATATTAAAGGATCTCTTTTATGTATGTTTATGCAACATATGGCTTGTCCGACAAGAAACCTTCAGATTTTTTATTTTAGAACTGACATGGCTCAAACACACAATTTGTTGGTTGTTCTAAATCCAATGTGGTTGTGGTGTATCTGGTATAAGTCATGCAAGCAGATACAGGTCTCACATTGAAGTGATCATGCTCCCTTGAACTTTCAAATCTGGGACTATATGGAGAAGTGTTCAAGGATGGAAACTACGAGATATGATAGCTTACATGTTTAAACTTTTCAATGCATCTGAAGTTGCATGAATAGGAATTTCAGAACTGAAGTTCACAGACCAATTAACTTGAATGCTAGCCTATCTCGTGTGTCTAAAAATTATGATTCTCCAGCCTATCCCATCATATTCCAATAAATTATACTTTTGCAGTGATTTTTGTTTTGGAAAGTTTATACTTTTTATTTTTAGGTTATAATTTTTATGGTAGAGTTGGAAGAGAATTTTTTTTTTTTTTCCCTTTCCATTTTTGCATGTTTTTTTCCTGAAATTTAGTAATAGTTGCTTGTTACACAAGAATTCTCATCTTTAGAAAACAATGTCTTTGAATTGGGGACTTCTTTAAGTATATTTTTCCTTCATGAGATCCTAAAGCTTTATGAGAGTCGGTGTTGGTGATAATTTAGGCTCCTACAAGTGGCATCCATCCTCATCATTTTCTCCCCCAAGATATCTTTACTGTTCATCTTGCATTTAACTCTTATTGTCTTCTAATATGGTCTTCTGTTTCTTCTACTTCGATTCCTGTTCCTGTCCACTTCTAGTTTTTCTTTATTGTCTTCCATCACATTTCAACTATTTTAGCACTCCTTATTTCATTAATGAAAGGTTCTATAAAATTGCTCACCTGAGCCTGTAGGTTAAGAGTTCCTCTTCTAATTCTGTATCTCTTTATCCTCTATCAATTCTTTTCTTGGCATAGAAAAATGGGATAGAAAAAAGGATCTTAACAATGTTGCATAATAAGGCACATAACTAGGTCTTGCATCACATTGTTTCATTCCAATTAGTATTTTGGTTAACATTTAATTTGAAGAATGCAGTTTCTTTTCGCAACATATTTTCTACTTCCGGTTCTATCTTACACTTTTTTCCTATTCTACGGATTCAAGAAGAGTAGATGTTTGCCCCAATGGGATGAGCATCAATTACTATTACAACCAGAACCAAGCCTACTCCCCATGAATTTAGGGTGGCTACATTATCATTCTCCCCTCAGCTCAAAAGGTCATCTCCATGGTTACATCGGCAACTGTAACATCTTCCTTAATGCTTAAATCCAAGTATCTTCCTTAGTTCTTCAATCCATATTTTACTTTTGGCTAGCCCCCTCCTAGTATTACCTTAAAACCACAATCCCTCAGGTCTTCATTGCACATGTCCAAACCACATCAAATACCATTTTCCTCATCTTATTGAAGATACCTCTGACTTCTCTCGAATATTGCTCATCCATCTCAAATCCTTAGTTAGCCTCTTCAACCATCCTACGTGATCCTACGAATAACATCTAGTTAATCCCAACAAGGCAATGATTCATCCTCATCGTCATCATCTAAGCCTATTCCCATCAAAAAGGATCAACTATGGAGCAAGGCTCCATGAATGATTTAACAAGATTTTATGACCAACTGTCGACTTCGCGTCAACCCTCTCATAAGTAGAGTCGACTTTCTAGACAAGCAAACTTGAACAATAGAGGAGCTTGCCATAATCCCAAAAGGTGAGTTGGCATTCTCCAAATTCTCCTTGACTTAAGAAAGTCTATAGGGGAGAAAGATGACAAATTTTCTTTAAGAAAGTCCACTCACCATTCCGGTGAATGAATGATCAATAATAACAATCATTCTTTAATATTCTTTGACCATCAATTTGAACTTTTACTCTTCTCTTAGCCTTGCTAAACTTATATTTCTTATATTCTACCCTAATATCTTATTATTTAGACTTGCGTCACATTCTAAAAGTAGTAGGGGTTTGAAATCTTAATATCAGTATTGAAATAGGTTTATGGTATCGAAATAGGTCTATGGTATCGATCAGTAATATAAAAAATAATTGGTTGTGTCATCTCGATCCATATCGACACCAATATCAGTATAGGATGTACAAATTGGTATCGAACGATATTTTAGACCTTAGTCTTGTTATTTTCGAATTATATTATATTCTAAAAGTTTTGTCTACATATGTACCTTAGAATTTATCCTTACATAAAATTGCCATGGGCCATAACAAAAACCCATTAAATTTTTTTATGGATATTTAACAAAAATACTTGGAACCATATGATCCAAAAGGGTAATCCCTTATTGGAGTGTTAGGCTCAGACATGTTTAACCATTTATCTAGCCTTTTTCTCATCTCATGTGTGATTAATCCTTTTGTCCTCTATCTATCGCCTTTCTTGACATGAGTGCTTGTAAATCTGGTTCGACCCAAAATCTAAATCGGAACCTTACATCTAATGCCTCTCCTAAGTTTATCCATAAATTGTTCTAAATATAAGGATCTAGTACCAACCCTAAACATAATGTATGTCTATGACTCTATGGTGATCAATGTTTTAAAAACCAGATCAGACTCGACATCTGACCTAGTTCAACCAAGACTAGTGCCCTTGACAATTGACTAGAGAACCAAAATTTATCCTACAACTGACTCAAACAGTTTATTCGTATGTGAACTAGGTAAATCGTGTGCAGTTCGTATGAACCGGCCAATTTAGTAAATATGCTTGTTTTTAATTTTAAAAAGAATGTGATTTTGAGGAGTCAAACCTCGACCAATAATACAAAAACTATGGTCCCTAAGCAGAACTGCACCTTAGTAATTATGTTAAATAAAAGCACATTTATATTATATTTTCTAAATAAGAGAAATATCTCTCTCATCCATTGTTCTAAACGGCGGCCATAGCGGCTATATCAATTGGGAAAATTTATCGGGGATGAGGATATATCAGGGATATTTTCAAAAAATGGATGTCAAAATCGGACTTTAAATATACATATTTTCTTGTCCTAAATCGCATCTCAATAAGACAATACATGCGTAAGTCATATAAAGCTACAAAAAATATCGTATTTACATGTTTAAGATATTTGCCTCGACGACTTGTATTAAACTTATGAATCCATAATCACTATCCAAGTGTAGAATCTTCACAAATGTCACGTTGCCACATAACTCGAATCACCCAAATGCCTAATCTAGAAAATGGGTGTAAAATGCTATATCTGGTCCAAAATCGCCGAAATTGCGGCCGATTTATCAGGTCCAAGCTGATTTATTGGCGATTTTTGGTGAAAAACACTACATCGGTTTGGATGTGCCAAATCATTGCGGCTAGGTGTCGTAAACGCAATATCGGAGCTATATTGGGGATATATCGGGGATATTTAGAACACTGCTCTCATCTACATAACAAAGATATCTCTTCATCTATAGAACCGGGTTTACCAACATGAATCGTGGATGAACCCCAAAAAAATCGCACTGCTTATCTTCTAGATTTGATGTCCATTTTAGTGTTTAAAACATAGATGTTATACTTGTGTGCTGACTAGCTTAAAGTGTCAAATAGCTTTATGACCAAATAGGTAAGTACTTTTACATGTCAAATAGCTTATAGGCTTTACTGAGATATCCTCTCCTGTCCTTAATTGCTAACTTCAACTACCTCTACATTTTATGGAAATAGCCTCTCATGAAGATAACTATCTTGATTTTGGCACTAATTAATAGAGGTCTGATGTCATCTGGGTGACCAGTTGTAAGAGTTCTCTCAATTCATTCCTCGAACATCACCATGGTTTGCTGGTCAAATTTTTGCGGCAAAAAGGTCTGCATAATTGAGAACCTAATGTTGTGTCAGGCCATAAAATCATGGGAAGAAAAGAAATAAGGGAAATGCACTTAACTTCACTAACAATTGAAGCAAGAGCATTTATTTTTTTTCCCTCTTTTTTGGGTCCCAGGTATTGGGCAACAGTAAATCCATGTCATAGATTATTCGGCCGAAGTTGCTAGCTCTGGTAGTTGTAGATAGTAACCCTTGACAAGAGTAGATGGAATTTCAAACGTTTGATTCAATATCAGAACCCTTTGAAAAAGAGAAGGAAAAAAAACCATCAATGGTTATCAAGCAATTTCTCATATTGCCGCAATTTTCTTTTCTGGGTTATAACAAAAAAAAAAAATGTACCAAAAGAAAACCAAAGAAATAAAGATGAGGAAGGGAGGAGAGCTCACTCACCGCTGCCGAGGTGGAAGAGGGCGAGCCTGCGAGAACGGTTCGGGCCGAGGCTGCAACGAGCTCTGATGGATGATGGGGATATGTTGAAGAGTCGAGGGAGGCGGATACAAGAAGAAGAGGAGACCGTCAACGGAGAGGCATAAGGAATCCTCGCCATTTCTTAGCTCTCGTATCTCCTCTTTCTTCTCCGAGAGCCTGAGCCGCCTCTCAATTCTCTCTTTATCCTTTGTTCTGAGGGAGTGTTCCCACGTGTGATGCGCACGAGCCCAGTTTTAAAATGGGCAAAAAGCAAATTTTAAATTAATATTTCGATGGTGGTGATAAACTGACTGATGACGATAAGAGAAAAAAGATTAGGCCTGAAAAAGAGGAAGAGAAGGAGGAACAGGATGTGAACGAGGACAAAGAAGAAATACAGAGGAGGGAGAGCTCACGCAGAGAGGGAAAGATCAGAGAGGGGGAGGGGGGAAATGAGAGAGGGGAGGTAGCGGGGGGATGAGAGGGAGGGAGACGGGGGGGAAGGGGGAGATGACCAGTGGCCGAGCACAGAAAGTGAAGGAGAGAGGGGGGGAGAGGACAGACGGGTACAATTTTTGAAGGATAGGAGAAAACCTATCTAGTTTCGCCCGATAAGTTTTTAACTATTAGGTTAATTTCATTAAAATATCTTCAAATTTTTCTATGATTTTAAACTAAATACCCTCAACTTTTTGTCAATGCACTTTACTACCTTAATTTTTTATTTTTTTGGCATATTCCTACCCAATCAGCT
The DNA here is from genome assembly GCA_038442645.1 of Agave tequilana. Taxonomy (NCBI): domain Eukaryota; kingdom Viridiplantae; phylum Streptophyta; class Magnoliopsida; order Asparagales; family Asparagaceae; genus Agave; species Agave tequilana. Next base: position 36,255 of record JAVJIF010015326.1, read on the forward strand.
TTTACACAAAGACTAAAAAAACCATGTGGGATATTTCATTTAATTTTAAGTGAATTTGAAAAGGAGAACTTCTACTCACACCCACTCTCTTTGCTCTCTACACCAATTCTTCAAATAATTTTTTGAATTAAAATTTTACTCATAGGTAAAAATTCTATAATACCTTCTTTTTTTCTTTTTTTATTTTCTCTCTAAGAATTTTTAGCATTTTCTTTCATGCATCTCCTATTAAAAAATCTCTCTAACCCTAAAACTCTTCTTCCTCGAAAGTTTAAACTTGATTTCTTCAGAAGAGCTCGCACAGTGACGATGCCCTTGTTGCGTCCATTGCTTATCGGAAAAATACAACTTAAGTTGGACCGCCATTTGGCTTGAATTCTCAAGTTTCTTTTGGAGTTCTACATGTTTTGGTCATCGTTTCTAGTTATCTTTCAAATTGGTGCTTTACTAGTTTATTTTATACATTGACTCTGCATAGCTCATTTAATGTTGCTTATCTAGCAAAATAGGCTTGATGGGTGAAATAGGACATTTTTGTTGCAACTACTGCAAGTCTGGGCCCAATATCTGGTTCTTGTGCCCGCCACTATAGCATATCCCAACTGTTGGGCTTTGAAGCATGGGACAGATTGCAAAATAATAGTTAATGTTATGAATACGGTTGTCGACCATTCTCCATCCTCCAACCACCAATCACATATAATAAAAGTGATTACTATTGACTGCATAATAATTTAAAATTTTTCTATAAATAAGTCTTTCGTGATTCATTTCAATATAAACTTCAGTTTTCAATAAAAATTTCTTTTTATATTATCTTTTTTTTAAATTATCTCTCTCAGTATTATATTTCTCGAGTTTACAACAATTAATGGATTTAAAAAGTATGACTACATGAAAATAATTATAGAAAGAGAAGATTAACATTCAAGTTCAACTTTAGATAATAAGATTGTTTTGTCATATGCTGGAATAAACGTACAGCCCGAGTATCTAAACAATTATCCGAGCTTCCATAGTTCTGCATTGCCTTTGAGCAATTTTAAGCGTAGAATCTTTTAGGTTATCCTTGCTTCAAGTCTGGCAAATTCCTTTTTTATTTCTGAACATGCTTCTCTCTTCAGATTTTGCCAGCAAATGATGATTTACCTTACTTGTACATGTTTTAACAGGAGACATTTTCTCTGCCTGTTCTCTTCCAAACAAAATTATAGAAGGATTTTTTTTTTTTTTTTTTTTTATTTTTATTTTTTTTTATTTTTATTTTTTTTTTTTTTGGGGGGGGGGGGGGGGGGGGGGGGGGCATCACGCATCTCTTCGAGGGTTTAATTCGATCAATGGCGGTCTAATTGAGTATGTCGGGGAGGAGAGCCGATTAAAAAAGATCAAGGTCCTGTTTTAGTGAGGTTCAGTGAATAATTTTAAATCTAACTAATGATAAGATAGAAAATGATATTTTGAAAAATTATAGGAGTATATAGAGCAAATTATGATAATTTGAAATTGATAAGTGGTAAAAAGAAAAGGGTGAGTGTAGATAGTTAAAAAAAAAAAGAGGACATGGATAGAATTTCCCTTTTAAAATAACATTTTTATAAGTTCTTCCAAAATTTTACTCATCCCAATCTTCTTCTCTGATCTATCGTTGACCTCAGCCCCCTTCTTCTTGTACAATCTCACCATCATCGACCTTCGCCCCCTCCACCGACCCAACTCGACCAAAACAAACTTCGTCGTCTCCGCTGCCTGTAACGACCTGACCAACATCCACTCCCTCTTCCATTGCATCATCACCGACCACGTCCACTGCATGCTCAACCCAAGTTCCCCACTTTAACCAACCACACATCCCCGACCTCGTCAGTTGTGTGATTGCCACGCAGTCTCTGCCCTAGACCAGGGCGATCCGAGCCCAAACCCAGGGGCACAAAAAAAAAAATCTTTCCTTTATGCTACCCTATATTATATTAATTTGGGCTCGCATTACAAAGGAGTGAGAAAAATAATTAGGCCCGCAGTTATCTTACCCCAAAAATTTTACCATTTCCTTATACTACTCAATTTTTTCATTACTTTAAATCACAAATACCCATGGTGACTCCTTGTCTTCGCTGCTTGGCTTCTTCTTAATTAAACATGAAAATTAGAAAAGAAAAAGGGAAGTATTCAATCAGCGCCTCTATCACTCTTCATCCTCCTCCTCCTCCTCCACCGACATCCTCCTCCACGCCGCCTCTGACACCCTGGACCCCTCGTCATCGATGCTGCAACGATCTCCACTCCTGTCGTCCCGGCTCACAGGGTGGTGTTGATACTCACTCCCTCTCTTTCTTTTTTTCATTTACTTAAAATTGGTACTTGTTAGGGTTCTGATCTTATTGTTGTCTCGTCAATAATTTTTCTATAGCTTATTTTGTCAAAATTTGTCATTACTTTTGGGTGATATTGCATCAAAAATTTATTTGAGCTCAAAGCCGAACTTAATTGTCTAAAATTGATTGTAAATTCAGGCTCCTGTTCAAAGATTTTTTTTTTTTTTTTTTTTGAATAATTCATAACTTTTGATAAAGAATAAGTATTTACTTTGACGTATGATTACTATATTTAGGGGGCACAATTTAAAATTTTGTTCAAGACATTAGATTTTTCAGAAGCGGCTGTCGCCACGATCAACTCCGGTGTTCTGCTGGCCCACTTCTCCCTCATCCTTTGACATAGGCAGCGACCTCAATTGGCTCCAATGTTTCCCCTGCCACCGCTGCTTTGACCCCCGTCATCGACCCCGCCGCCGCCTCCTCCCGCCCGACTTAGGATGATATGGACCATCGAGATCAGGTTTCGGTGGGTGGAGACCACATCCTTGCTCCTGCCGATGGTCCGACGAGTATAGCAGTGTCACAGTGTCGTCTTGGCTCACTTTCTCCTTGACTCGATGTTGATCGGGCTCTGTGGTGATCATTTCCTCGATTGTTGTGACGATTCTTGGATCGACGCCAGCGTACTGGATTTGTTCATGCAGAATGATGGGGAGATTCTCGTTGTTAGGTTTGGAGGTGGGGCGCGAGTGGTGAAGGCGAGGAACCGGTTCAGGATGCTTTGTGGTGCCTCATCGCTCTCAAACAGTGACATCACTATTTGCTCGCATGAAAACAATTTAGAAGGCACCGGCTCTCTTAACCAAAGGGACATTGCAAGATGAAGACAGCAAGCAGATGTCTCACATAAAACAAGATTAGCCTGGCAATTCTCACATTAACAACTAATGGCAAAGCTCATAGAACTCCAAAGAAACATATCAACATTAATTCCAACCTACAAACAATGTAGCGTACAAATCAAAAAAAGAAATTTTGAACTACAAACTTTTATACATGACAACAAAGCAAGGCAGGATAGCTTTGGGATCAAACACACAGAGCTCGTGCAAATTGGAGAAGCCTCCTGCACTAGTAGCGCCAGCAACTGGCCCTCCTTCCTCATTCTTCTTCACCCTCCATGCAATCACCCTGCACACCGGCATTGCCCTCTCTCTGCCCTGCGACGAGATTTGACTGGCGTTATCGTGCGCCCCCGGCCACATGTGGCCATGGTTCCGTTCCTCCCGAGCCCGTCAAGCTTGAACTTGTCCCTTATAATGCTGCAAACGTGGTAATCTGGTACAGAAACGCAGAGGTTTGTCGAACCGTTGAGGCCGAGCGCTGGTGGAATCAGCGACCGACTTGGCGATCTCGAGAGGCTGTTGAGGGGGTTGGTGGTAGTAAGAATAGCGCCGAGGGACATGACGGCGAGGGAGACGAAGGGGAAGTTTCTATACGAGTCACGGGAAAAAAAACCTCTCTTTGGTCGACTTTGATGAAATTGGAGAAGGAAAAAAAAAAAAACAAATAAAATGAAGTTATGGGTTGTTGAGGATCAGTTAAAAGGTTTTGGAGGCATTTTTGTCCTCAAGTTGCCCGTGAGAAATGCACGTGTTGCATGAATTTCACAGTCAACTGATAGAAAATATGGAAATGGGTGTGGCGCCTACCGTTCTCATAGCATGTGCGAGCTTGGTTTGGAAGGTGTTCAGAGAGTGCGTCCCGACTAAAGCATTCCTATACGCTCGAGGTCTGGCCGTAAACTTGCGCTGTCAGTGCTATAATGATGAAGTTGAAGATCTCCAGCACCTTCTCTTCCATTCTTCAGGGTCAATTGAAGTTTGGCACGCTCTGGAACAAGAATGCAGCAAGCCAGTGGGCTCCCTTCAATCCAGTACACGGCGAGAACAATTGAAAAGGCTATGGAGAATGGGCAGGTCAGTTGATGAGGATCAATTGCGAAGACTCTGCATCTTTTTATACGCATCATGGGAGACATGGAGGCAACAGAATGATTGGATCTTTAATAGGGAGCGAAGATCAACTACTGATGTTTGTCAGCGAGTTCAGGCTCAGGTAATGGAGAGAATGGCAGTGGAATTGTCTGAATGGCAACGTGGTCCGTCACATGCGTCTTCGATTTGTTAGATTCCACCACCGACCATTGTAATCAAAGCCAACTTTGATGTGTCAATTTGGGATGATGGAGATGCAATGGTTGCGTGAATAATGCATAATGAAGCAGGTGAACTTCTTCTTGTTGATGTGTTCCCTTGCGAACACAACTTGATTGAGGAGGTTGAGTTGAGGGGTGCACTGGAGTCTTTGAGACTGATGGGAGAACACTTTCCTGAGCAGTCATTGTGGTTTGAGCGACTGTAAGATCCTGGGCCTGCGGGCCTTTCTCTAGCGAAAGAAAAAAACTCAGAGAGTACAAACATGTAACATTTAAATAATTTAGGATAGTATGATGTTCCGAAAAATAGTTAAGGGTATATAATTTAAAATCGTGAAAAAGTTGGAGGTATTTTGATGAAATTAACATATTTACATACTATATACACTTAACTTATATTTCTTTTCAAGTTACTATCCTAAATATTTTTTAATTAATATCCTAACTAAAATCGTCAGCAAAGAGGTATCAATTACCTAAGTACTTTTGGTGAGTCTTTTGTCTCCTTTTCTAACTTACCTCATTGTCTCGATCGTTTTCTTTTTTCTAACTTGACCATCGCATTATTCATATCAACGGGACGCGGCGAAACAAGAGTGACGACAAGGTCAAACTCGGTGTCTTTGATGGTCAAAAGCGCAAAAAGAAATAATCTGTAAGGAAGTGACATATGCCTCATTGTATACACTTTACACCATCTCAACGTCCCTTAAAGAAAATTTGTGAGAAAACCTAAAAGAACTAAAGGCTAAATTACAACTAAATGCTCTAAAATTTCTCATTTTATAAATAATTACTCCATACCGAGTTCTTTTTTACATGATACAACCTAAATTTTTTTTTATAATATAGACAAATATCCTAATTTTCTTCTTTTTTATGTATTCTATCTGAAAAATATCTCGATTTACCCGCATTTTGTTATAGTTTTTCCTTTTTTTATAGAGAAAATTCTTGAAATTTGCTTACGACAGTAGAGCTTATAGAATGGTCGTGAAGGAGATGGTGATGGAGGTGATAGTGCCAGTGGAAGAGGACGAGAGAAATGGTGAAGGTAGTGACAGTGAAGGAGAGAAGTGAAGTAGATGAGGAGTATGAAGGAGGAGATTGTCGTGTTATTGATGATGGTTGAGCTAGTAGAGTAGCGAAAGTAATAGGTTCACTTTTTCAAGGTATGAAAATTGTAGATGTGATGATAGAATAAAATTTTTGGGAGGATATTAATGTTGTGCCTGTGCCCCTGGCAATAACCTTTCTGAGGAATCCTGCCAATAGGAGATAGATGCAGCCGGAGATGTACCCAACACGACTAGAACAGAGAGCAATAGAGAAAAAAACAATCAACGCAGTATTTAACGATGTTCGGCAGCGTGCCTACGTCCTCGGGGCAAGGGAGAGATATTGATTCAACAATCAATTACAACTTATTCCTATCTAAGGAATTTTCAGGGGAGATTTTCAGAGGGATTTTCAGGGATACAATACATGAGGGCTCTAACCCTTATTTATAGCCACAGAGTCCCAGGGTATTAGAAAACCTCGATTGAATTCGATCTCAAACAGAAAAGGAATCCGAATCCAGAAATGACAGCCAAAACGCGTCTATCGCTCAACCGGCCGAGAAAATTTCGGAGATGGGGATATATCGGGGATATTTGCAAAAATCGGATATCAAAATCAAACTGTAAATATACATATCTTCTTGTCTTAAATCACAACTCAATAAAACAATATATGCATAAATTATATAAATCTACATAAAACATCATACTTATATATTTAAGGTATACTTAACTCGATAACTTACATTAAGCTATGAATCCATAATTACTATTCAAGTGTAAAATCTTCAAAATGTCACATTGACACATCACTCGAATTACCAAAATACCTAACCTAGAAATTGAGTATAAAACGCTATATCGGGTCCAAAATCGTCAAAATTGCGGCCAATATATCGACTTCATACCTATTTATCGGCGATTTTGGATGAAAAACGCTCATCGGTTTGGATGTGCCAAATCATCGCGGTTAGATGTCGTAAACGCAATATCCGCGAAATATCGAGGATATTTAGAACACTGAATGTTTCTAGGTGCAAATGATTAGAGCGTGCAATCATCAACCTAAAAACCTAATTGTGTAGTATTATACTACCAAAACCAAGAAAGTGAAGCAAGTATTTTGGAGAATGCGATATACATAGAATCCTCAAATGTGAGATTTGAAATGAGACCAACATCCATAAGATAATGCATTGGGAAATCTGGAAGCCCAAAGGGAATTCGCAACTTGCAACAGAGAGAACGAGATCCTAGGAACAACAGAAATACATATTGCATCAAGTACAAGTTTCGGAATATCTCACTCTCACCCGCCCGTTTGTTCCAAATATGTCAGTTTCTACCTTCTTAACACTCACGTCAAGCTCTTAGAGCTACAAACTGAAATATAAAGGGATAGCTACCAATAAGAGCAAAGTAAACCAAAATGGAAAGTTAGAGGCCGGCAGCGAGATAGAATCGGTGGCATTTAATTGGAATCGGTTGAAAGCAGTCGATTCCAACACAGCTAGTGCCAAATTGCAGCAAATTCAGCAACATCTTCCCATTTCTGCAGCATAAAATTTTGAATAATTGACAGTGATTGCACGATGTTGCTTGAATTCTATCGTTCTCTTAATCTACAACACAAAACAGTTATATAAAATCTTATTTCACTTACAGTGCTTCATAGGTACAAAGATTATTCCTGAGTGCGAGAGAATCATATGCTTACTCTTGTAAATATTATAAATACGGACTCTTGCTAATAATTCCCAAATGAGAAAATTTGAGGAAAAAATGGTAACTAACCACAGGAATAATTTGTTAGATAATGATTTTTTAAAAGTTGATATGTTAAAAATGATTAGAAAATGAGCAATATTTTGTTCTCTGACATAAATAATAAATTTATTTAGGAAATATTAGAAAATGATTGTCATGAATACATAGCATATAATTAGTTTGTTATATTAATTGTTTAAACTTACTTTGTTAGAAAAAATTGTTAAATATACATTACAAAATGGTTTCCATGAATATAATAACTAATTAATTTTACTAAAAGATAAAAAATGGTTAGAAAATGGTTGTCATGAATATAATTAAGCAAAATATATTTAGTTTGTTAGATTAACTGTATTATTAGTTTTTGTAGATACCCTATTAAATTATGTCTTTGCACCAACTGCTTTGTGTTATAATATTTTGCTCAAATGTGAAATCTCATCAGTTATTCTAAAAATATATATCAAAATGCTACTAATTATCTGAACTACTTTTTAAACATTTTTAATTATTTTATCAAGACCAATTAACCGAAGACGATATGGCCGATATGGCAATTCTGACAATGAGATTTCGAACAATGGTTGAGAATATTTAACAGGTCAACTCACATCAGACCCTAGTTAGAGTAGCAAGGTCCTCCAAGCCAGCTTTCCTATTTTCACCATAACCACGAGCCCTCATGGCACAAGCCTACATAATATACAAAATACGAGTCAGAGTGTTCAAGGGTCACAAAAATGATAATGAAAAGCAAGAAGCTAATACAACCCATGCAGAAACCTTAATCCCTGCATGAAGCTTAATAAGAATAAGAAACACCAAAGTGTTGATTTCTGTATCTTAAGCAACAATTGAAAGAGGTATTTGTCTTTGAAAAAAATATAATGTGATGAAACTAAACCAGCCATATCCCCATATACATTAGGCACAAAATTCCTGTAAACCACCGGTCTCGTAGAGGAGTAAAACCAAACAAAGCTAATGAAAAATAATGCTGGCTTTCAATGTCAATTCTAATATTTTCACCATCGTTTTCATGTTTGATAACTTTTTTGAGTATCAAAATCAGAGGATTATCTAGGTCTTGCCAGGAGCAAAGAAGATATTGGAAATGTGCAATTTCATTGTAGAAAATATTGTTTGTGAAGGATTCCTTGTGCATTTTGGCTCATCTAGTTAGTGATAAAACAAAGAGATATAGCCCCTATCAAGTTTCAGTCTTCCACGACTATCAATTCATTGGAAAGAGTCTTCTCACCACGAAGAGAGTTTCAAGAAAACCGGGAAAATAACTATATGAAACCCTCGACACACGAAGCTTATACATAAGGAGACAGCATTCATCAGAAATGTGAGTACAAGGGGACTAAAGCTCCTTAATAAAGGGCTTCCACAACTTAACTCATGCATAGCAACATATCTAATAAAAGCCAGCACATATACCAATAAATCTACTATGCGACCCTCCTCAATGAAGGAATTCCAGTGTGAAACAATGAACAGGGACAGCAAAACCATCTAATATGTCACGATCTAAAATGAAACAGGAAAAAAAATTTACCCACAATAAGTAGAGGCACTAAAAGTTCCCCAAGAAAAAAAGAAGAGGCCTAAAATAAAGATTTTTGTAAGAGAAATTCCCAGTGTGTTAGGAACACCTTCTATCACCTTCTATTTTTACTCGTCACCTTTTCAATCTGAATGAACATTAGAAAGCATAAATTAGCAAATATATACAAGAATTTGACTGAAATTTCAATCGGAATCTTAAATGTGTACTTGTGAGTGTATCAAAAATGTTAAATGCAGCAGCAAAATGGGACTCGGAAGGAATGGGATGGATGCATAGCACCTACATATCAGCTAGTACATTCCCACCAACTCACCCACCCATGCATGTTGCAAGTACTCACACATGCCCCAACCCACCCATGGAGGAGGAGAGGAGGAGGAGGTGATTGGGGTTTCCATAAGTTCAATAACCTAATAATGTAACAAGGGTCTGCCTGGACATGGAAATGAGATAATGGAGAATACAATAAGCATGTTTTGCAAAGTTTTCTTCTAAAAGTAAGGTGATGAGGACAATGCAAATAAAGAAAACAAACAATGTTACCGATTTGTTGGAATAGTTCAATGAATGGAGGAATAAGGAATAGAGAGAAAAAGTTAAGTAATGATCATGTAAGACAGTTCCAATGCAGCTTACCAAGATGGTAGTCACTCCTTTATCAACTTTCTCAATAGTATTCACGATGAGCTCAACAATGTCGCCTCATGGCTGATATTATACCAACCTTCAATGGAGAGGAAATAGGTTATATACAATTCCTTAATTCAAATATTCACGCAACAAGGAACCACCAAATCCATCACATACCATGTCTCCGCTTTACTTTTCTGATGTCCTCATCATTCTACCCGACTTTTTAAGTTTGTCGCAGCATTGTGAACCGCAATTGAAATGCTTCACCAAAGGTCTGCCGCATTGATCCCAACAGCCATATAGATTTGCACCACAGCAAATATTCTTTTGTGAGTAACTTTGGGAAATGTCATGCCTGGAAACAATCAAAATCCAGAACTTTCATTTCAAAAAAGAGTTCATCGAGAAAAGTTTGCTCCTAAAACTCATTTCATTAAGTCTTGCAAGAAACAATTTTACTCATAAAACAATTTGCAAACACCCAATTTTTCATCAATAAGCATTTAGACTTTATTTTGACTGACCCATATGAGGTCGGGTTGAACTGTAAGAGGCTTCTGACCCAACATAACCTGGCCCAGCCACCAAAACATGGCATGTCACTGGACAAATTCCCACCGTCAAAACATGGACAGTTAGATACTCACGATGGAGGTCCAAGTTCCTCTGGGCCCACTGCAAAACAGTACACCAGCATTTGAAAGATAGTGACAGAGAATAGATAGGTTTCACTTCGAGGGTATGGAATAGTTATACAGACTTGATTATGGTTGGTACTCCCTTGTGTTTTCCAGGAAAAGTCACATCTCTCTAAGATTTTGTTATAGGTATTTTCTTCCCCATTAGACCTACTAACTCTATGCAAATAAAATTTAGAACTGCTGGTTTTGCCTGCCTCGGCAATAAAAAACATTACTATGTTGAAAATGACAACAATTTCTTTATGGATGAATTGGAAAAGAATTATGAAACAAATGTTAGAATAAGACTTAACATTTGGCTAAGGACTGAGGTAAAAAATGTAAATAAAAGAAATTGTGATGCTAATTGTATTATTATTCTCATAATTCAGACATGTTATTTTGTGAGCAATAAAGAGAATTGATATGTTGCAAATGGCAAAAAATTCTTGATGAATGAATTGGAAAAGGAGAAGGAAACATATGTTGGGATAAGACTTAAGAATAATTGCTTAAAGATTGTGGTAAAAATAAATGTAAAATAAAAGAAATTGCGAGGCTGATTGTATTATTCTCATTTTTCTCATCATTGTACTTTCTCAATTTGTCAAAACATCATCTCGCCATTTTTAACAATTGTTGTAGTCAAAAGAAATGAACCATAAAAAATGATTCATTAAGGGGTTTTGAGAAATTATGTATCATTGTCAGGACTAGAAGACAATTTTCTACCCCATCTTCTTCCTCCAAACACAACCACTGAATCCAAAGATTTTTCTTGCAGAAAATACAGTGTTTGAACCCATCTGTCTTTATCCAATTCAGCTTTGAATCTCAACATGTCCTCATCCAATTTACAACATAATCGCTTTGAATCTAACATCAACTATATTTAAATTTGAATTTCTAAATGTACTTAGCCTAATGCATGGATAAAGGTGGGGAAAAAACCTAGAGTGGGTCCACGCTAACTCCTAGCAACCACTAGAAATTTTTACAATTTTGTTCGAATTTTTATAACACTATTGAAGTCAAAAAGAGCCTCTTTGCTGTAAAGCTCAGGGAGCGGGACTTTTCTGTAATTATATGGCCCCTGTCATACACAGGATCAGAGATTCGGCCGAATCAGAGTTGACTCGGCCGAGTCATCTCCAGAACAGCCAACCTCGATCCGATAACGAGACGCGAGTCAACAGATGTAGCAGAAATTGCATGACTCTGGCATGACACGGGTATGACTCGGCCGAATCAGCCGAGTCGATATATGAATCGTTTTGACTCGGCTGATTCGACCGAGTCGGCACCGAGTCAAACTCGTTCACCCATATCCAAAAAAGGACAGAGTCGTCACCGTTCGCCCTCATTGTTGCCATTCGCCCAGATCTGGAACGCACACATCGCCGCCGTTTGCCCGCCGTCGTCATCGATGTTCGCCCTTCGTGGTCGTTCGCCCTCGCCCGCCGCCGATCTCTCTGTGTTTCTCTCCCTTCCTCCCTCTGATCTCTCTGTGTCTGTCTCTCTCTCTCAGCGGATCTCTCTCCCTCTCTTATATTTACCCCTCAATTTTTTTATATTTACCCTCAAATCTTTTTTACCCCTCAAATCTTTCTTATTTGGGTTTTTCTTATATTTACCCCTCAAATCTTTCATATTTCTAAATTTACCTCTCAAATTATCATTTTTCCCAATTACCCCTAAAATCTCGATATGTTTTGGTAATTTGATACATAAAAATTGATGTCTATATGTTTTTAAGAATTGTGATGATTTTTTCAGAATTTTTTGAGTTTTCTACGTAACGTTTTGCGTATATCGCCCGAGGCCAATCCGAGACGCCGCGACCCATGCGTCCCAATGCCCGCCGAGTCGGCGGCCGGGACCGCGACTTTGAACCATGGACATACACTAAGTCAGGTCTAATATGCAAATATCTCTTATATACGTACTTCTGAAATTTTGCTTGCAAAAGAGCGTTAAAAGCTCAGCGAAGGTCTAATTTGCAATTAATTTGGGCATATAAATAATTTTTATTCAAACCAAGGGGTTTGTCAAAATTTTCCTTTCCTACTTCCTCTTCATTGTGCCTCACCCGAACCTATTCCCAGCCCAGCCCAGCCTATGGCTATGTTGAATATGGATTTTTTTTTAACTCTACTAGCTGCAAGCATTAATCTCATTCAGAGATTACGGATAGATGATCTAAGAAAAAATTTATTTTTAATAAAAAAGGTAGAGAGCTTACCTCAATTTGATTTTCTGTCTTCCTTTCTCCTCTTAATCATCTCCCACTCTCACTTCTTACCTCGATGCTCTTGAAAAGATGAGGGAGAGATATTTATAGAACCTCTCGCCTTAATTAAGTGGACAAGTGTTCCTTCACGTGTCACTTGATTCATGGGAGAGTTTCTAGAAAAGACCATTTGCAATCTACCTACCCCTTTCCAAATCAATTTTTCATTCAAAGTGAAAGCCACAATGTTGCAGTAGATGTATAATCCACTTGTTCTTATGAAAAATTATTTCATAGTTTAATCATTATTTAAATTAAGATTTGGGAATGGGTTATTACATCCTCTCCTTATAATAAGTTTCATCCTTGAGATTTAACGTACCTTAGCTGCGAAAAAGTTATTGGATATTTCTCTCGCATGTCATCTTCAAATTCCCAAGTCACTTCTCTTTGAGTGGTCTTCCACTAGACTTTCACATATCAGATAGTACATTATCTAAGCACTTGCTCTTGTTTACTCTCCGAATATGCTAGAATTGACACCACTCTAACTCTATTAAATGTATTTATAGTATACTATATTTATAAATAACTAAAAAGCGTTCTCCTTCATGTGGCTCATTAATGTACCTCTTAATCCTTCATTTAAATTATTTTCTTTGAATAAAAGATGAAACGGAAAATGCGTAGATGAAAAATGAGCTTTTTTTGAAGCTTTGTCCCATAAATCAAATGACACATGAAGGGCACATGTCCACTCCATGTGTGGGGAGAGGCTTTATAAATAGCCCCTCCCTCAGACCTTCAAGAGCATTCAAGCAAGAAGTGTGAAAAACTCGAATTGAGGTAAACTCTCTATCTTTTTTTTATTAAAAATAAATTTTGTCTTAAATCATTCATCTCTAATCTGTGGTAGAGAGGAGTGCTTGCAGCTAGTAGAGTTAAAAAAATTGGCAAGGTGATCGTCGTCGAGGCCACCGCCGACCGGTAATGACCTCGGCGATTGTCGACAGCCGTCCTTTTAAATTGAGATTTAGAAGCCTAACAAATTTATCTTTTAGACTCTTTATGGAATTGGCAGATCAAGGTAATCAAAGTGTGGTTTAAAATTTAAATCCACTCAAATCGAAAGCCAACACCTATCTTGTTTTGAATGCTCATTGATTTATCAAAAAAAGGTTTCTCTTATGGATGAGCATGACAATTTGGGATCAGCAAATCACCATCTCATCCTAAATTAACTATTTTTGCTTCAAGCCTATACAAACAATCAAAGAAGTTGAACTGGATGGGGATAGATAAACCGGTAAGAGGGGATAGATTAAGTTATCATACTTTGAACAAATCAAATTTCAACAAAAAATGGATATGGGTAACAAGGTGATAACCACAATCATTAAAACTTGTTCTTGGCTAAGATCGAATGACATTTAGTTTTAATTTCAAATTTTGAAGAAGTTTAAGATAAGGAGGAACTCTTATCTATTGAAGGCTACATAAGTGGCAGTAGAGAGAGAGAGAGGCAAAAAAAGGGGGGAGACATCAACACACATACCAAAGAAAAAAAATTGAGAGAAAGAAAGAAGGTGAAGCAACAAAAAAAAAAAAAAGAAGTAAAAAGATGAAGGGGGAAAAAAGGTAATACCTCTTTATCCATCTCTCTCTTTTCCGCTCCTCCCTTCCTATTTATCTTCTCCTTCTACCTCCGAGCAATTACGCTGAAGATCTCTCCTTTCTCCTCCGTCCTCTAAATAGTTAGGCTCCTCAATCTCGAGTAGTTAGGCTCGCAGCAAGCAATTAGCACTTGTTGAATTGGAATTTCATGTCTTCTTCAACTAACTTATTGAGGCTAAATCCAAATTTCATTTTAACATTTTTCACATTTTGACACTATAAATCACAAAGATCTCTTTTGATAATTTAAACATTTTCACAACCCAAATCCCATAATTTATCACGGAAGTATTCCATTACCCACAACAAACCCAAATTCCATTCTCAGAGTAAAATTAGAGAAACTCATTCATTTTATTTGAAGAATAGAAAGATTAAAATGAAGAATAGAAAGATTAAAAAAATCTAATATTTTGTTCGATATTATTTTTTTCTTTGTTGCATTAAAATTGAATCTATTTTATGGATCTAACATTAATGATGGAGAAAAAGTGAAGCTAATGGTGAAGATGATGGTTATCAAGGTGGAGAAGGAGGAAAAGGGGTAAGACAAAAAACTTTGGAACGAAAAGGAGGTGATAAATTAGTAATATTAGAGATGGAGGCAATGAAGAAATAATGGAGGAAATAGTGTAGCGGGTGGTTGAGATTGTGGTGGTGGTGGAAGTGTTGGTGGAGAGGTAAATAAGTTTAGAAGAAAGTGTCCATGAAAAATATGTTTAATACCATATTTTAAAGCTGTGATTTCATTCTGAGACTTCCTTACAACTCTGTTAGTGTGTGTCAGACATGGATATGACTCCATGACAGAAGTGGCATGATATATAAATGAAACCAACTAGATCATGCATCAGGTAACCTCATTGGTCCAAAATTTTAGGTGTATAAAGATGTCTATCATACCCAAATTTGTTGCTTTCTTATGATGTGTATGGCTTTTTGCTTCTTGTTTATTCAATCCATTGACTTAGTCATTTTGATGATTGAAGCATAATCCAGGTTGGCGTGATCCTTCCTCCTAAATAACTAGCCTGAAAATAGTGGTCGTGCATGATAGAAGACCAACTTTAGGGGTATATGAACTTACGTCTCCTTTCTTTTCTTTGCGTAGCCTATTATATAAGTGTTCATGAAATTTATTTAATATAGAGGAAAAGCATAGTTTATGTTCTCGTTCTAAGAAAGAACTCAGTAACGAACTTTCCAAGAATTACCTTTAGCTAATGTTAGGACTTCTCTCTTTTGATACAATTTAAGGAGAGAAAACACTCAACCAATTGCCCATTGTTTCCATCACTGATTTTTCAAATGATGATCACTCCCTTTTATTAATGTAAAAATAACTTAGTTAAAGGTTTATATAGAGGGTATGCTAATGAGTAATAGGTCAGTTTCAGTTATATAATATAATACGACTATGAATAAAAATAAAGCTAATGCAACATAAACACCCTTCAAAGATAGAAAAAGAACTAACAACAGCGTGCAGTTCAACACAAATTTCATCCATGCAATATCTAAACCCCTTTTTCACAAATTAAAATCATGATTTAATATTACTTCTATTTACTTTTACCCCCCACATTATGTAAGCTACCAAAATACAACGCACAAGTGGAATTCCAGGCCATAAGTAAGCATCCACTCATCTATACTTGTTTCTTGAGAAACAAGTGTCAAGTATAGCCCAAATGTGACTGCATTAATCAAGAAATGGAACAAAACAGAGAATAAGTCTGAAATTTCTTTAAGGTTCTTTTGAGGAAAGAAAAAAAAAAAAAAAAAAAAGCTTAAAAAAATACCTGTTAGAAAGCCCTCAGTTGTCAAGGCAAAAGAAGAAAATGTTTAAACTAGTTCACTTAGCTTCATCCATCACCTCTGAGGCTGATCTGAACCCGAGGCTCCAGCTGCCGATGCTGGAGAAGCACATCCATTCTCAGCAGGTGGGGCAACACCCCATTTTCCTTCAGGTTATAGTGGCTCCAACACATGGACTCCACCGTCTGTTAGTCCTAAAGCAAACCGATTGGGCTCTGATAGATAGACAGCTATTACGAGTGGGTAAATAGTTGAGCTGAAACATTAAACATGAATCAGCAATGGCACAGCACAGTGTGATGTCTCTGAATGGCACAATCAGTTGCAGTGATGTATAATGATCAAATTAAATAATAGCAACATTAAGCTTCTTCTATGTTGCAGAGACATGGATGGACACACCTACACATGCACAACATGACACAACATGGACACACAACAAATTCTTAAAAATACATAGAAAATAGAAGTATTGTGTCCAATATGTGTGTCCGGCATGTGTGTCAGACATGACACAGCTCCACGTGTCCCTGCTACCTAGAGCTTTGTAACCAGTAACAAGGAATATGTTGCTGGTATACAATTGCATAACAAGATGGACAAAATTTTAAAAGCCTGAAAGAGGCGGTAACCAATGGAAGATAAGAATGAGAAAACTAGCAGGAAATCATTTAGAGTTTTCTCGCACTAGGGGCCAAAAAAAAAAAAAAGATGACCTAACAGATAGGTGTTGTGCAAGTTCTGCATATGAAAGAAGCAACCAAACAGAGAAAAATTTAAATTTACTGGTAAACTTTATTCTTGAACTAATCCTTTACAAAATACCTGACATTATCAGGAAGATAAGCAGCAGGACTGATCTGGCATCACAGTCTAAGATTTAGCATCCAAAAAGCTTGCATATATCAATTGACTGTCACAGGAGAATGTGGCATGGAAAATGGGAGTTGAATTTTTGCAAGATGCCCACTGTGAGACATGAGAATAATCAGTTTACAAAAGCCTCTCTCATAAAACATTGCATTTCTAAAACTTCAAATCGTCAAAGAGAAAGTAAAAGAAAAAGTGTCTGCTTCACGCTCAAACTTTTTGGCTTCAAATATGGCAATCTGGGTCTCATGTACAACCAAGAAGTGTATCTGATCCTGATGAAACTGTACTTTTGTATCTGAAACTTCACTTGGGGTACGCCCAGGAGGAATTAAAGGTTTGCTCTTCAGCTTCTCCCACCTATCTGTACCCCAAACACAAAGCTGCAGCAAGAAACATATAACATCCACATAAATGAAGAGTTAAGAAGTGCATTCACTGTAAATACTAATATACGAAGTGGTACGAATTCTCTCAGAGAAAGGCAGGAAAAAACTCGTGAAAAATAATAGTTGACCTGCGCATCAGCTCCGGAAGACACCAACAAACTTAACAAATGCAAGAATGCAAGTCCAGTTATTCTTTCCGAGTGGCCTCTCAATTTGGTTTTAACCTGCATGAAGATGGATTCATAGCTTTTGGAATGTCAACAATAAAGTGTGCAGAACCTCAAACACTGTTCTTTGGCAGTGTCATATCTCATCAACTCAGACATTATAGATCTGGATGGTCGAATCATCCATTCCAATATCAATTATGTTGTTATCTTGAGGATGGGATGTTAGAAACGTTGCGGCTGTTCGTGAAGGCATGAAAGTTGTCATGGTCTGCACTCATCAAGTGCAAAAAATGTTAGAGAATGCAGAGTAGGGTTTAAAATGGAGCATAACTTAATAGTATAATCCTGACCTTAAACATCATCATGATAAATAGGGAAATATTTCCACCTGATGCAGACATGACATAAGAATCATTCTTTGACAAAGCAAAGCAGAGGACTGCTTCTTGGGGATTGCGTGTTATATCATTAGTCAATCAGTATGCCACTTAGTTGTTGCCATATCTGAGGAGGTACACTCGTCGTTGCCTATACAATGAAGCATTTGACAGTGAACAAAAAATATAATAACCTGAAAGAATGATCAGACAGAGCAATTATCTTTCTTACCTTTCCGCTCGAGTTGCGATCATTACGTGACCACTTCCAAAGTTGATGGATGGCACTGGATGCTAAAGCCAAGATGGCAACACCAGAATTAGTATAAATTAATCTTGATACCTGAAATTATGATAATCGGGTCCAATAAAATGCCAGAAATTTGCAGGATATTAAGCAAGAAAAAAAATTCAAGTGAAAAGATTCAGACAACAATTGGCATGTCAGATTAAAAGTCAAACCAACTAGAGAGACAGTGAACTTCAGGTTAGAAATAAAAAATGTGCAGTAGTTCCATAATCATAACCAAAATTTCAACCTTTAAAGCTTGTCCCAACTGATATGAGATCAGCTACAGAATGGTCATTGTCAGCCTTCAGTATTAGGGACATTGTATCATCGTCTTCATAAGCTTTTTGCACCGTCTAAGTGGACTTGGCTATGGAGCATATATTTTTGCTGACATGTAGTCTTTAAATTACAAATTCTTAATTGACAGGGTTTTGAGAACTTAGGACAGGGGAGGGGGGTCTACCATGAAAAATAAGAAGGCCAGTGGAAGGTACAAGACCTTGTTGGTTTTGCACATTAAGATCACGCAACAAAGGAGGAATCCTCCAAAATTTTCCTGAACTAAAGGAGTAGAAAATGGGCGGATATTGTATCAATAGCCACAGGGAATTGCTTTCATCTCCAATCTACTGTACATGCTAATGAGGCAAAATGAAAAATTAACAGAAAAAATTTGAATTATGGAAACCTTGTTGCACTGGAAGGAAGACCTTAAGTTAACATTGTAAGATGTCACCATCTCTCGAGGGGTTAAACGTGTGGTTGTCAGATGCTGTACAATATCTCAAATATATTTAACTGTTATTTTGTTCAATTCAAAAGATTTTATGTCCTATCGATGCTGGTCACATTAGATCAATGTCTAACCTGAACCTCTGCTACATCAACATCTAATGTGCGCAAGGATGGAATTTAAGCTCTTCTTCTATGATGTAATAATTTAAAAACTGACTCCCTTGAGAAAATGTAAGGAAGAAAATATCTGTGCCTGAAAATCCAGTGACAAGGATGGCTTCCATGGACACGGATCTTGTTAGGTTGCAGTTAAATACTTTATTGTGTATGTGCTCTTCCAAGAGCAACAAGACCATGTTTTATAATTATAGATTGCAATGTAGCCAACTGTCCGAGATCATGCTTGTTGCGGTAAGTGCAGCATATAACAGCAACTAACTCCAAATCTGGTGAAAGACCAGCCTGTAACATCTTCTTGAAAAATATCATTGCTTCATTAACGAAATGTCTCTTGCATAGGCGATTAATTGCTGCACTGTAATCTTCAATTGAAATCTCAAACCCCATTTTCACCATCCTATCAAAGAGCAAGATTGCTTCATGAGGCATTCCTTTTGCACAATGTGCTCTAATGATTGTATTGTATGCAAATTTCCTCAACTTAACACCTTTCTCCAACAGAGTATTCAAAAACATTTCAGCACGGTTGGCATAGCCACTACGGCAAAGAACATTAATAAGGAAGTTATAAGTAACAGGAGTCGGTGTAAGCTTTTGTTGCAACATTTCACTGTGTATGCGAAAAGCCATTTCCTTGTTCCGTACTTCACAGAATCCTTGTATAAGTGTATTATATGTAATCTCATCTGCACCTAGACCCTTTGCATACATATCTTTAAGAATGTCAATAGCCTCTTGCAGCCTGCCTTGGTTGCATAAACCTTTCATAACCACACTATAGGTGATAACATTTGGTTGAATTGCTTTCCCAACCATTTCATCAAGTAATTGCCGCATAGTAACAACATCTCCAACTCCACAAAAAGCATCCATAAGGGTGGTGTACGTCACTACAGTAGGAACTAATCCATTAAGTTCAATGGTCCTCAAGAAGTTAAGTGCCTCAGTTAACTTCCCTGTCTTGCAAAAGCCAAGGATGAGGGAATTATAAGTGACAATGGTCGGGGTTATCCCATCCATAAGCATCTTTTCATATAAGCCCACAGCCCCATTAACATCCCCCATTTTTACATACCCATGAATCACCATGTTATACAATATGACATCCACCGAATGAATGTTGTTGTCTAATTTATCCAATATACACCTAGCTTCAATTACCATTCCTTTCTTACACAAACTTGAAAGAATAGCCCCATATCCAAATGAATTTGGTGGTACTATTTTAGAGCACATCATATTGCAGACTTGAAGTGCCTTATCAATTTCTCCAAGCTTGCAATATCCATAAATAAGGGTAGAATATGCTACAATGTCCATATCCAAACCAGCGGTTTTCATCTCATCGAGCATCTGGTTTACATCACCAAGCCTTCCTTGTTTACTCAGAGCATTCAGGAGGACACTGTAAGTGACAATATTTAACTGAAATCCTCGTACAAGCATCTCCTTCCTTATCCTCATTCCAACATCAACACTGCCACTTTCACAATGCCCAGTGATGAGTATGGTATAAGTAACAAGATCAGGTTCAAGACCCTTTAAAATCATCTCCCGGACGAATCTCCAAACCCAATTCATAAGCCCAAGTATACGAAACCCATTTATGAGAATATTGTATGTCACTACATCAGGCTCTATTCCCACCCTTTCCATGTCTTCGCAGAACTCCAAAGCTTCCTCCATACGACCTGCTATACTTAGGCCATGTACAAGACTAGCATAACTGAATCTATCAGGAACCAAACCATATTTAAGCATCATACCAACAAATAACTTAGCAACATCCACATATCCTGTATTACAAAGCCCGGACATTAGGGTATTGAAAGTGACAGTACAAGGCCGTAATTCTTTCCTTGCCCTCAGCTCCTGGAAGCAACATATCGCCTCACCGAACCTCCTTTGCTTACACAAACCATCAATAAAAATGTTGTGTGAATACGGGCTATAAGAAACCCCGCGGGCTCTGATTCCTCCATAGAGATCAGACATCACATCAGCAGTCCTCACATTGTACATCAAACTGTCATAAGTTGATATGGAGGCCTCCATGTTTAAACTGTCCATTTGATTGAGAACATAAAGAGCATCGTGGATCATCTCTGACCGAGCATAAACATTTGCCAACATATCCCACACAACACAATTGCAATCCCAATCCCTGAAACTATTCAATAGTAATTCACAAAGAGGAGGTGCTGAACCAGAGCCTAAAATTAAACAAAAAACATACTAATCAATAAACATATCAACAGAGACAAAAAAAGTTTTATTGAAATTTACCTTCGTTATCGATCATACTAATCAATAAACATATCAACAGAGACAAATAAGTTTTATTGACATTTACCTTCTTTATCGATCATTTGCCTTAGGACCCGTCGAATTTCTTTCAACTTCCCCTCTCTCGCCAAGCGATGACAAGCCCCCAAGTTAGAAACCATAGAGTCCTCAAACTCTTTAAAGGTCTCGCCTTTCCCTCTGAATCCACCGACTTGAGCCTGATTTGAATTAAAGAACAACGAGTTCGAAGGGATTGGGAGCTCATTGTGGAAATCGAAGCAGGGGTCTTCGGCGGTGGCGGAAGAGGATGAGTTTTGGGGAATCGAAGGAGGAAAGGTTGCAGCTTAGATCGGGTGAGGCGTCGGAGCATTGAAGAGCTAGGTTTCATATTTCACAGACGAAACCATTGACCCCTTTGCCTCTCTTCTCCTCCTCCATTGCAGGTGAAACGATGGAGAGAGGTTTGCAGTGAAACCCTAAACCTCTGGGGACACGTATACCCTGAAGCAGTGGGAACCGACCGGTTAAGATTGGCGGCGGTAAAGGACCAGTTGTGGGCGGAAGGTCAACCGCGATATCAAAATCTGTGTCCAATTAAATATAAAATCATCAATTATCAGTACTTACCATATGTTACATTATGAATATGAAACATGTAATAAAAAAAATAATACTTTTAAAAAAAACATTATTTTTTTATTTTTATAATACAAATAAATCAAAATTCTTAATGAACTTAAATTTCATTTTTACATAACTCTCTTCAAGTCTATAAAAAAAATATTAACAATTGGTACAAACATAACAGACTAAAATTGCAATGATAGATATCCACGTATATTATTCACAAATATATACAAAAATAAATGATGATAAGAATTTTCCAAACTCAACAAAGCATGGATTGCATGAGGTTTTGTTTTTTCTCTTTTCTTATTTTCTTGTAAATGGTGACAGTACTAAACATATGAAAGGAGAACAAGTTTGAAAAACTTCAGCAAGTTCGAACGCTATCAGTATTCACAGCTAACATATGTGCCCTCTTACATAATCAATTCTGACCTCACTTGTTCTCATATCTATGTAAAATTCTGATCTTTATAATTCCTACCTTTTGTGCGTAAAATCTACATCTATTACCTAGGTAGTAGCATTATGGGATATAGGAAATGCAAACTGTATAATTGATATTACATTCAAAAGGAACGGATACATAAAATACCAACTCATTTTCATGATTTATGATAGCAAACAAAATAAGAGAGCCCAAAAGTATTATGTGCTTGTAGCAAGGAATTATCAAATTCCATAAAACACAGGCATGCAAAATTCCCGTACAAGTATTAATATCCTGCATGAGAGAGTGAAACCTAACTTCATAAGGTACTAAATCTTTTGTCATGAGGGTTGTTGCATAGTCTTATGCACAAAACATTAATATCCTGCATTCCAAGGTTCCTCGAATAGAATGTTCTCATAAATATGAAATTTGTTTGACCCTTTAAAAATTAAGCGTATGACATGACAGTTGCTTGCGTCATTGACAATTTGAGAACAACACGGGATAACAAGAGATTCAACGGTCGCCCTCATCCACATAAATGCTACCATCACAAACAAAGCATGCACTTAAAATCCATGGGATTCTGATTGAGAAAATGATTCGGGAACAGCCATGGGAACTGGAAGAAGATTCTTTCACTGTAACAGGAGGGTTTACTTCATTGAAAAAGAGAGAGCTTTCATCCGAAAGAAGAGAGTAGTCTCCAGGTACTATCATGTAAAGCAATAAGTTGGATAAACAAGGCTAATTTCTTTCAACACAGATAGTAGTGTGGGCTAGTTACCTAATTTAGCCTTATTTTAAAATATAAATATAGACCAGATTTTGTCTCATATATTTGGACATGTTTACATGCCTAAGCAACAGCTTCCTAATTACCATTGCATTGTCAATGTATTCCGTGGTTGTCTAGCAAATTCCTCCAGTATCAAATACTTACTCAACAACTCAGATTTTTGGTTGAAGAGAAATATAATCTCCAGTTTGTTTCTGCTTCATACATTGTTAAACCACAATAACTCTAGCTGGGGGTAATTAAGAAAGTGGTTGATTTTATCAATACCTTTGTAGTGTCATTAGAAGGCAATGAATTTCCACAGCATACAATTCTATAAAACACCATTCCCATGAGATTATGTGGAGAATATATTATTAAAAGATGTCTAGATTTAGAATGCATTGGATGATTTCTCTTCCTTTCAAGTAGGCTCCAAGACATCACCCTTGACGTTCAATTTGTCTGGATACATATGTTATTTATTGAATTAAACACGATCTAACTCTTTACTCTTCTACGAGAAACAAGTGAGGAACATCTTAAAAAGACCGTGTCGACAACATACATATTGTCGAGCAGGTCTGTATATAATGAGTAAGATGTCCAGAGGAGCTGGATGACGAATGCAATTGTTCGTGTGTTTCATACAATTTCTGGTATCACAGTGTATAAATGGTCCTTGGCAGAAACTGAATTATACTTCAAATTACAGAGTTTTTAACTGAATCAAGGGATTTTAGCTCCATAATAAGCCAACAGTTTTCAGGGCATGATGGTTTCATAACCATTATCCATGGACTATAGGAATGAAACCAAGATGCAACAATGTATCAGAAGATAACTTTACCACTAGACCTATTTATAAAACAATGTACTCTCATACTTCCAGAATCAGAGAACTCAACTAAATAAAATTGAATGGCTCCATGTCCATGAGCCAGTTTGGGATTCACTATTGTCTCGTTTTTCATCATTCAACGTAATGCTTATATCTGCAAATAAAGCAATCAATCTCATAACAAAAATCAGATCTTTCCTACCAGAATCGAAAGCATTCCTTCACACCATTAATTATTACTCAATATCCAACCAAACCCCTCAATTCAACTAAATTCCTAACGCTAGAGAAAATTTACTCAATAGTTCTAATAAAAATATCATTTATGGACCTGGTCGAGCCCCACAACATTCTTCCACATCGATTTAATCGTAAAAACAACCAGGATTTCAGATCAGCGGGAAACGCATCTGGCGCGGATATCAGTGGTGGCCGACGTCGTGCTGCTGGTGCTCGAGGTGGCGACGCTCCTCGGGGAGGGCGACG
The DNA here is from genome assembly GCA_038442645.1 of Agave tequilana. Classification (NCBI taxonomy): domain Eukaryota; kingdom Viridiplantae; phylum Streptophyta; class Magnoliopsida; order Asparagales; family Asparagaceae; genus Agave; species Agave tequilana. Next base: position 60,694 of record JAVJIF010015326.1, read on the forward strand.
AGGTAGGAGAAGATCATCCCGCCAATGCGGACGTGGGAGAGGGGCTCGACGGAGCTGGTCCCGATGTACTTCTCGATGTAGAGGTCAAAGAGGGGAGAGGGTGATCGGACAGGGGAGAGGGGTCTCTCTCTCGTAAATGGAAAAAGGGGAAGATGGACAACAATCAACTTTTACAGGAGTCGACAACTTTTGTAAAGGAATCAGTTGAAAATCCCTCTCGCTCCGCTTGATCGATTTTGATTTTCCTCTCGCTCTTCTTTCCCTGACGATGCACCGTCGAGTCGTCCAAGCTTGTCGAAAGATATGAACAGGGAACTCATCCGTCATATGAAACGGAGGGTCCTGAGAATAGACTCCGAACAAACACTCTCGCTCTCGTGTATCTTTCGTCAGAGGCTCTCCGATCTAAGGAGATTGGTCAAAGCTCAGATTTTGGGGAGAGACGAGAACAGTAGAAAGTGGATACATGTCGGGTTCACTCGGATGTTGTTTGCATGGAAGTGTGGACCCAAACTGGACCCGGGCTCACACCAAACCCATATCGAAGAGCTAGGCAGCAATGAAGCCCGATAACTCGATCCATATTCGAATTGAATTTTCGGACTTGAAACTTAAATTGTTTCAGATATTAGTTTAGTCGGTAGCCTATGAATAGGTTGAACTCAAACCAACTCTCTTTATCGTTTATTTTGCATCATTGACCATTTATGAATTGGCTTGTATTTCCAAGCCTAAGCTTGAGCCGCTTTGAGACGCTTGGTATAAGAAATATATATTTATCATTTTTGTGAATTTGCTTGTGTGACCTATCTTTGGTATGTAACCGTTTAGAATGCAAGAACTTGTTTGTGAATCCAAGATTCCATATAAACTTCTATGTTTGAGTTCAACACTATCGAGAATGTTATATTCTTGTTAGCATCACGTTTCTCTTTCTTTTGATGGGATGTGATTCTTTCCATCTCCATGTCCCGCATTCTTATTTGATGGAAGAAATCTAACTTTTAAAAGTATCTCTATTATTTTATTCTCATTTTTTTTTGTCTTCCTAGCCTCGGTCTTGCCACCACCTCCCTTCTCTACGTCATTGTCACCATCATTGTCGTCGTCACCGTTTGCCCTGCCACTGCCACGCTTGCCCCGTCGACGATGCTACTGCCACTACTCCCACCATCACTGGCCCCATCATTGTCACTGTTAATATTTTGCCTCCGTTGTGGCCCACCATCATTACTGTCAACATGCCATTGCTACTACCATTACCACCACATTTGCCACCGTCGTCGTCAATGTCATTGTTTGTCAAGTCTCGTCATTATCAACCCACTATTAGTATTTGCTAAGTCCGCCATCCCACTGCCACCGCTGCCACTACCATCTTACCGGCAACTGTCGATTTATCATCTCGACAATCATTGTTTTCACCACCTTTGTTGTCGCCCCTGCCGACACCACTTGCCCATCATGGCTGCCACCTTTACCACTAGCATCATTGCGACTATCAACCATGTATCGCCATTATTCTACCAACACGGCTACTCCCAAATTGCTCGATTTACTAACTCTTCGCCACCCAGACCCACCCTACAGTTGGCTCACTTCCACCTTTGCATTCGTCTACTGCCACCACCATTGCACCACTTAATTGCCACGTCAACAATTATTTAGCGTCGCTGCTTTCATTGCCATCACTTTTGACATATATCAGCACACCGCCAGCTACTATTTGTGTGCATAATTGCAACCAATTATCACAATCGACAACTGTTGTTGCCATTGCTGATACCCTATTGCTATTGCCCTGACCACCATGAATCTACCGCCACTAGTATTACTGTCATGACAACTAACACCGTCAACCCTGTCACCACTATTATCGCCACATGCTTTATGTTGTCTTCATTGTCGCCGCCGCCACTGGTGCCAGCCACCCTATATTGTCACCACCACTGCTATGTTGCCGTTTCACCATTGTTACTTTCACCCCCTTCATCCTCTCACTAAAAGGGAGGATATTTTTGGAAAAATATGCTCACGAGTCGTGCATTTTTTTAGAAAATTTATTGCACAAAATACAAGAATATAGTATTGGCTGGAATTTTTACATTATTCCAAAACACATGACAACGAATATTCCTCTAATATAATGTGTGGGAATCATATTTTTGAGGAAGAAAAATATTATAAAAATAGATCCTCTTTAATGATGAGTCATAGAGGACCAATACATTGCTTAATTACTATCATTCTTTATTATATGAGTCACTATATTATTTCAAAAGAAAGCAATACTCAATCATGACTGTTTATTGTATTGCATTTGTTGCCAAAGTAAGTTATAACTATCTATATTAAGCACTTGGTTTTCATTATATAGTAACAGGGCATGCTAGTTTTCACTAGGGATACCTCAACTTGTAGATGTAAAATTCATGGTATTAAACACAACTTTACTCTCTAAAAGAGAAAAATCAACTTTAGGGTGGCCACTGAAATATGTCTCAGTGGTAAAGGGGGTTGGCTGGAAAATAAGAAATCTCAAGTTCAAGATCGGCGCACAACTTGTTTTAGAGGGGAAAAACGCCTTAGGGCCATAGAACTATCAAGTATACATCGTATTCGGGCTAAGGATGATAATGGGTCAGGTCGGACCGGGATCAAGGTTGGCCTTGGCCCCGACCCAAAAAACTTCGGGGCCTTGGTTTCGGTCCCAACTCTGACCCTGGACGTTAACTAAGCCAGCCCCTAACCCAGCCATAGGCTCTGAAGTCGGACCCAGAGCCTTTGGGTTAGCCTCTAGGGCTTTTGCCTTCTTTTCCTTTCCTTTTCTTCTCATCTCTTGAAAGAGATCAGGACATTGAACAAAAGCATCTGCTTTGCGCTCGTGGATTTCATCAAATGAGATACAAGCAAACACTATTCTAACAACAATTCCACATGCACATAAAAAAAAAAGACAAAATTCATAGTCTAAAACTCACGAAGCTAAAAAAATTTAGACATGCTCAATAATAAAAGAACGCCAATTAAAATTAAAGCCACAATGTTCATTTCTATATAACTAAATAATTAGAGTCACAACTCACAAAATTAATATACAAATACTAATTAAATTAAATTGGGAACAACGAAACAACAACTACACGAGGGTTCGAGGTTTATGAGCCTTGTAGGCTTTTTGGGGCTTTTATGAGAATCATTGTCGGTTAAGCCCGGCCTAAAAAAAATGGGGCTTTATATCGGCCCCAATCCCGGCCCAATGTGCTATCGGACAGGGCCGGGTCTGAGCGTATTGCGGGCCGGTTCCCCCATGGGCTGGCCCTGATTCATTATCATCGCTAATTCAGGCCATTAGCTCGCCTCCCTTCTTTAGCCAAACGGCTTGCGCCCTAGCCCAAATTCCGGCCCTATACACTACATAAAGACCCTTTGTCCACCACTTTCGCTTTGTTGTCGCTTGCTCTTCTTTCTTCTATTTTGCCGCCATTGAGAAGGGGAGAGAATGACGGAGGTCGAGTCGAAGACGGAGGGCGAATCGAAGAAGAGAAAAAGGGGCGGAAAAAACAAGAAGAAAATATTCATCTACGGCAACTACAACAGCTACTATGGCTATCGAGTAAATCTCCTCAACTCTAGTTCTCTCTTTATATATCTTTTCTCTTTCAATGTTCACTGCGTCTTTTCGTCAAACATCGTTAGCGCACATGAAAGCAGGAACAAAATTCTACCGGAATATTTTGATATTGGCACTTTTTGAGGAAACCCATTTACGCATTTCGTATTTTCTCTCGATTTCAGACTTCCGATTGATGGGGTTTAAGGGTTTTACGTCACATTCTTTTTTGAATCACTTCACTGAGCTCTTTCTTTGACTCTATTCTCTTTATGTATCAATCCCGTCGAGTCTTTTCGTCAAACGCCACCCAATCGAACAAGCCCAGTTTTTACAGAAAATTGGGAATTTGGCCCTCTTTGAGGAGACCCATTTTAGTGTTCGTAAATTTCTTTCAGATCACAGGCGGCTAAATGATGATGTTGAAGGGTTTAATGTTAAGATTTTTGTCAGGGAAAGAAGTTCACTTTATGAGTTTCTATCCTCATATTTGCTGGAAAACTTAAGCATGGGTTGTGATGCAGATTGATCGTAATCAAGAGGAAGATCCTCGCCTCGCTGTGTTCAAGAAGGAATGGTTTGAAGGCAAGGATTGCCTCGACATTGGCTGCAATCAAGGGTTGATAACCATCAGCATTGGTACTATTCTAAGCTTTTAACTCGCTTTCCATCCTTTCATCCTTTCTAAATTGCCTATATTTTCCCTTTTCATTTTGATTTCGATATTTGCTGGTATGAAAATTTCAATTTCGATTGATTATTTATGTTTTTTTTACTGCGCTTGAAAGGTAGGCTGGTTTTCAAATAATTTTAAATTTGGGGTCATCAAATGGGAAACCTAGCATTTAATACCTATGGAGGTTAAACTTATTTAGGGTGTTTGTCTCGTTTTGAGGCTCTTAACAGAAAATTAAAATAAAATGGAAAGAGAGAAACAAAGCAGCATAGTCTTAAATAATCATTGTGGACATTTTCCTCCCTTCTACTTAGCCGTTAAAGGTGAAAGAATACAGTATCTTATGTGTTGAAAAATATGGAAAATACTTCTGTTGAGCTAATGTTTTGAATGCCATAGTCTTCGGTGGCTTGTATTTAGCTTTTGCCTTAGGTTTTTGGTCCATGGTTGATACTGTATAGACACACACGCGCGCGCGGATATATATATGTATGGATGCATGTATTTATATGACTAAAGGTTTTAACTGAGTGCTCATTTTGAATATTCATTTGTTTCTCTCTCGAATAACTCAAACTGGAGATGCCGTACATCTGTATTGGAAAAATTTCATGCTTATAGGAATTATGAGTTTCTGGTTTATACCTTAATCTTTGCACTCCTTGCTGTTTATCTAGACAGGCTATTCCTATGATGGAAATGCTATATTATCGACCTCTGGATGGGTGAGGGACACGGCCTTAACTAACTAGTACTTAGTACCTATAAGCTATATGAGATCATATTAAAGAAATATGAATGAAAAAGTAAGATATTGTGTTTCAGCAGGACGGCATAATGTCTTGATCTATCTTTTTTGCATTTTATCTTCTTAGAGTTAACAAAAAGATGGGTCTTATCCTGAGGCAGACACTTGACAAGCCACAAGCTGGCCAATGGCCAGGGTTTGGAGATAAAGGAGCATTTGGGATTCGGGGTTGGTCTAGTGAGAGAACTAGGGGTGCCACCGGATACGGATTATTCGCGAATATCCGCATCCGAATCCGCCTCCAATCCGGATACGGATATCATTTTTTCACATCCGTCAATATTCGTATCCGTATCCGTATCCGAAAGGAAGGTGCGGATACGGATATGATAAAAGTAATATCTTATTCGTATCCGATCCGATATCCGAATGTTGCGTGCTTCATAATGATATCGGTATGGAGAAGGCTATTCTTCAATGGAATAAGGTATTAAATTTCGATATTTTGAGTTGGTGAAAAAGTAATAGTGAAAAGTATTCGATTCTTGTAAGAGCACCACATGATATTTTGAGTATTTCGACATCAACCATGCATCCGAATCGGCATTTAGCACCGGAGGACGTGTAATCTATTATTATAGAAGTCAAATGACAATGAATACGATGAATGTATTGATATATACACAATAATATCATAGTATGTATCACATTTAATATTGTAGTAGATGAGATAAAAGTAATATAAGTATTTCTGTTTAATTTATCTTTATCCATATCCATTTTTAACATATCCGATTAGTATCCGCATCCGATCCGCTAATATCCGATTTATATCTGATATCCGATTTTGGCGGATACGGATATCATTTTTTCACATCCGCCAATATCCGTATCCGTATCCGTATCCGAAGGTTGGGTGCGGATATGGATATGGTAGAGGTAATATTCGATCCGTATCCGATCCGATGGCACCCCTAGAGAGAACTCCTTGTGCATCTTCTGCTGAGTGTTCTTACCTTGTTTCTGTATCTGCTCTGGATTTGATTCTTGTATATTTTGGAACAGGGAGTTGAATATTAAAACAGAAGAGTGTTTAGTTGTAAAGAGAAAAATGACAGTATTCCAAGTTTGAATTTTAGGTTTCCATTAATGTATATACAGGGCTTTGGATTTTCAGATGGTGTTTAGTTGTATTATGGAACATTCATGATGTTAAATTTATGTCTAATGTAGACCCTATTATTTGGGTAAAATGAGTTCTGATCTGATGATATCCCTCACAACTTTATCTTGTCTTGCTTACGTCTAAGAAAACTTCACCCTTGTTATTTCTATTTATGTAACACTTTTCTTTTCCAAGAGAATGAGATGGGTGTTATTATTGAGAATCCATTGGGACTACTTTTAGTAAATTAGTTAACAATCAGTAAGGAACTAGTAGAGGAAGTTGTTCTTTTACAACGTGAACAGCTATGAAAGAGGCAGATGCTTGTTCCTGCAAGGCTGCAAATAGATTTTGCTGATAAGTTAGTGCTGCAGCATCATCCAATCTCTGGAATGATAAAAATGAATGTCATGGTACAAGTTTCTTTATGTAGTCAAGTTGCTATGAAAGGACTTCTTGATTGTGGAATTGTTCTTCACATTAAAAATCAAGAACATTATTTTCCCACTAAGAACGATGAATGTTGATGTCATGCAAGTTCATGCATGTGATCGTAATTCATCGCCATTTAGTAACATGCTCTTCAATATGCATTTTCGAACTAATCTTGAGCTTATTGGGTAAATTCCAAATTTTCCATCATGATTAGAAAGAAAAAAAGGATTGAATTCCAATTAAAAGGATGTTGGACTTCTAAAAGGAGATGAGACTTTTGAGAAGTCATTTATTGAGTTTTAAATCTCTGACATATTTCACTTCACATAGTAGTGGGTAGCCCAATTGTGACCACTTATTGATTTTAGGGTGTAGGAAGTTACCTAAGGCGTCACTCTAGGAAAATAATTATCACGCCAAAAGTGATAATTGAGGGATGTGCATGATGAAAGTGGATTTATGATGAAAATCAATTATGAACACATACCACTGTGTTGCAGGAGAGAACCCGAGGATACCCTTGAACAAGGATCCATATACTTTTCCCAAAAGATGGAAAACCCCCAAAGTGTTGGTTTGCAAAATAAAGCTTGAATTTTCAGAAAAAAAGATGAAAAAAAAATGAGGACATGCTATGGTAGCAGAATCTAGCGTGGAGGTATTCTTGAATACGAGCTATGTGGTTGCCTGAATGTTTGGAGTGATGCTATGAAATGTTTTTGTTTTTATAAAGAATTGACTAATGCATGTTAAAACAAAGAAAATGTGAACAATGAGAAAAAGTTGAGATAAACTTCGCTAATTTTTGGAAATAATGTCAATGTTGGTGTTGGTGTCGGTACTGGTGATGTTGGTATTGGTGTTGATGACATTACGTGCAAATAGACTTGAGGTTGTAAGAATGAGGTTTTGAGATACTTGCTAAAACAACTAGTTGGATTTACTAAAGATATATATTTAAGCATGATGGATACAGAGCTTTGAAAATCAGTTGAGTAATGAGAAAGCAAAGGGAATTTTGGATTCCTTAACTTGCTATCTGGCAACTGGTTTTAGAGTTTTTGTGATGCTTAAAGCTGGTTTGGGAATGATGAGGGAGTGGGTTTTCTGCTCATATCCTCTATGCAGTCGCATGGACACTGAATTCATTAAGTTTGAAGCTCATGTGATATTAGTTAACAGAGTTTTTAAATTTTATTTGCCAACCATCCTCATCCATTTTGGTCAGCCAAGTGGCCCTACTAATGAATCAATTTGCTTCAACAGAGTCAAAGGAAAGGGTTATAAACTCATGGTACAATAATCAATGTGGTTTTTCTATATTTTGTGCACTAGGTTCATGGATATTAAACAAGAAAGGGAAAGCATGCATGACCATAACCCTTATGTGATGGGGACATCTCTCCAGGATTGCGATTCTACACCAGGAGGCGTCGTCGCACACTTTCAGTTTGGTTCGATTAGGGCTGGGAAAGTCAATTTAGCTATTATTTCCTTTTATTGTAATTTTTATTTATTTGGCATTTTTCTTTTAGTCCCATATCGGTTGTAATGGGATCTTTCTGTTGATGTAGGCCTATTTAAGGCCAAGACTGGTATTGTTATGGATAGTTTTTGGAATGAATGAAAATTGCTTTTAAGCTTTGTAGCCTGTGTGCTTTGGGTGAGAAACCCTAGGGAGAGAATCCCGCCCGGTTCCCCGTCATTTTGGTATCAGAGCTCAATTCCTGAATTCTTCCAAAACACAAAAGAAAATCCACAACAAAATTCCCCTCCCAAACAAAACCCTAGTTTTCTCTTCTCTTCTGAGCGCCACAATCAGAGAAAAAAAAAGAAGAGAGAGAGAGAGACAAAACAACCCACGAGCCCGCCGCCATCACCCCTCTCTCTGTTCACCAAGAACCCCACCGCTCATTTTGGCCTGTTCGCTGCCGCCCTCATCTTCCAACGAATCACGCCGCAAGTACTCGATCACCTGCACCCGGAGCTCCTACGACGGATCTCCTCCGATCTACGCCCGCCACCGGCAGCGCCTCCTCGACAAGATCTCGCCTGACCATCGACGAGGACAACCAGATCCAGACAGCGACAACACCAATCGACGACGACGTCAATCATAATCGACGGCACACGCCCTCCGGCGACGTCGACTGAAACCAAGCAACACTTGATTTCAGCCAAGATCTCCACCTGAGATCCATACCATCATCCAACTCCGCAGCACGATCAACATCCTCCAGCAGCATCGGACCATCAGGATCCTCCTCTCCTTCGCGAGCAAGCGAGCATCGAATCCAAGCGCAGAGAAAGGAAGACGGGTTCGAGATCCGCCTACCGCTATCAATATCTTCTTCATCCTAATCATCGTCGAGAACTCTCCCCGGACTTCCATCAGATCGAATTTTCCGTCGAGATCAGATCGACGCCCGATCATCATCTCCCTCTTCGCCAGAGATCTCGACGACTTCATCCACCTGAAACGCTCCCGTGAGCACTCGTCCGCCCTGTTCGACGCCGCCATCCACTCCAAACAGCGCCTCGAGCAGATCCCCGTCCGCCCTGTTTGACGCCGCCCTGTCTCCCACTTTCTCAAAGGCGACTCCTGTGAGATCCGACTTCCATCACAACCAGAGATCTTATCATATCAGAGAATCACAACCAGAGATCAGGAAGCTGCCGTTCCAACAGCTTGTTAGGGAAATTGCCTAAGACTTCAAGACTGATTTTTGACAGTGATTCCTTTACAGTTGCAGAGAGGAATACAACAATTCAACAATATCTCACACCAGGGAGATCATCATCAGAGACTAGGAGGTAATCAATAATCAGGTATAAATTTTCTGAACTGAAATTTTGGATACTACTTTAAATTCTGTCATAATAATTTCATCGATTATCTGCCATCCACAAACAGCGAGTGAGTGTATCTGTTTTGCCCTTATTTGCGACATCTTTATATTAATTTAGGGACTGTTAAACACGTAGTGGATCTCTTGCATAGAATTAATATTTTTCAAAATATTGAGGTTTAATTGCAAGTTCTTTTACAACATAGTCTCTATTTTACACTCTTGAGCTAACTAGCAGATTCATTCGCCTTATTGTGCGCTTTACGTTACTGAATCGTTGCTGATCTTCCGCATCTTCTGCATCATCCTGCACGATTGCATTAGAGTTTGTTAGTGGCATATAGAAATTAATAGGTTGCATTCATATTAATATATATATATATATATATATATCATTATAAATTCAGCATTTAGATAATAGCAATAAAAAAAAGAAAAAGAAAAGTAACTGTGTATGCGAACTTGTAGTGGTAGAGTATACGACCTAGTCGAACCCAATATAGACATGGATCCCAATGCTTCTTCATCTGGTATCACCTCACCAACAGATTATATGACTCTTGAAATTCTAAAAACTCTTGAGGAAATTAAGGCCCAAATGAACACTCTAGGTCAGAGAATGGACAGGCTGGAATTGGAACGTCATGATGGCTCTCGTAATGAAGAGCGTTGTAACACCCCATCCTCGGTATACGTGCACAGTTACGTATCCTGATTTTTGGTGCATTTTATTATTATTATTTTATTTTATTTTATTTTCTGCTATTTAAATACTTACTCATATAACAGTACTGCATGATTTGATCTGTTTGGTATTCAGATTTGACTAATTTTAGTTTCAAATATTATTTTTTTATATTCTAGATTTTTCATGATTTTCTGGAATTTTTCGGAATTAAATTGTAAATCTTCAAAACCGGTGTCGGCCAGTATCACTGGTTGATTCCAGGAATTTTAATTTGCTATTGAAACTAAATTTCCGGATTTCGCTTTCACATTCCTTCTTAGAATTATGTTTTCTTCCTTTGGACATTTTCTGGGAATTTTTAGATTTTATCAAAAATTCAGCCTACCCGGTGTAGACACCGATCCCAGTATATTCCAGGATTTTTATTTTGAAAATAGATAGAATTTCTAGAAACCAATTTCACCAAAAGTCATTTCATAATATTTGTGATTTTTGTGAATTTTTGGATAGCTTTCTGAGATACTCCAATTTTTGGTCATTTCTGGAGTTTTCGGTATTTTCCCAGATACCGAGAATTTATCCAAGTATCTCACTTATCTCTTTTTCTCATTTTCCTCTCTCCTTCCTCAAACGCGAGCTTCGCCAGTTGGATCCATCATTAATGCAGTGATCCACCCCTTGCTGCATTAAATGCTTATGGGCCAATTCAACTCAAGTCCAATCACCCATGCCTTGTCCTTTTCTTTTGAAACGCAACCTTGTCTTTTCTTGAACGCAGGTTTGTTTACTGCGTCCAGCAACAGCTAGACGCAGCTTTTGCATGAGGACGCGACTCCTTTTAAGGGACGCAACTCATGATTTTATGAATGGCTATGTTGTAATAATCATAACACTCCATGCATATAAATATACACCACTTATTCTCTCTCCTTCATTATTTTTGTTCTCCTCCTTTCTTCCAACAGAGAGCTTGGCAGCATAACAGCAGCCAACCTCCCCCTTTGGCCGGCCAAACCTCCACTCTCCCTCCATTTCCACCACCACTTCCTCCACCAACTCTTCCACCTTCTTCCCCTTCACCTCCTCCTCCATTTCCACCAACAAAAACACCTCCACACCACCTTCTTCAACCTCTTTTCACCAAGGAACATCCAAAGAACCCATTTTCTCCACCAAGCTTCACCACCATTTCCACCACCCCCTGCACCACCGTAGCCACCACCAAGCATACCACCTTCACCTCCTCGTCGACCTCTTTCTAACGGACTATAGATTCGCTCCCCGCAACATCGTTTGCAAAATCTCATTTTGCCAAATTGCACTAGACTTGCACCCTCAAACTCTCTTCCTTCATTTGTGAGGACCGGCCACTCCTTTTGGATTGGGGCCGCGTTCTTCTTCGTTGACAAGACTCTGGGCCGGTACCCTCCTTTTGGGTTGGGGCCGAGCTTTATCACCGTTGATTTTCCGGTAATCGTTTCGGTAACAAACCTGGCAAAGAACTCATCTTCCTCACTTGTCATTTTACTTGTATTTTTATATCAACAACCACAACCCTCAAAAGCCAGTTTTGTTCTCTGTCTGCCCACTTTCCCGCGTCTGCTCACTTTTCCGCGTCTGCTCACTTTCCCGCGTCTGCTCACTTTTCCGCGTCTGCTCACTTTTCCGCGTCTGCTCACTTTCCCGCGTCTGCTCACTTTCCCGCGTCTGCTCACTTTTCCGCGTCTGCTCACTTTCCCGCGTCTGCCCACTTTCCCGCGTCTGTAACCCCGCGTCTTCATCCTCACCTTACTGATTCATCCTTCTCCTCCTCTTTTTAATATATATAATCGCGTTGGTTACTTAAATTCTGGAACTTGGGATTTCCCGGTGTTACTTGAAGTTTTAGGCGAGTGTTCTCGCCTTCCTTCAGATTTTCCTACTTTGTCACGATTGACTATTATTATATCATTTTCCTGGCACACATGCATGCATCATTCTACTACTGGATGCTTACCCCGCAATATCATATTGATACCTGACTTTAGATTGTCACGTTTACGGGAATCTTGTACTTTCTATCCTGGATTATATGCGATGACTTGAAATGACAATACTCATGACTCTTTAACTCCTGATCTTACCAGGCACTTGCTTTCCCGTAAATTGATAATTAAATATATTAAATCATAAAAAGGAATAACTTGCATCGGGTCGGGGGAAATTTGCGGCTATCAATATATGTTCGTGTTTACAGTGGCACTAGGCATGTTGTGCAACTAAAATTCCCAGTCTGACCTGTGGGCCTCCAGGCGACTGAGGGGAGTGCTGGCTCCCTCCTTCTTGGTACCATCTTGATAAGGGCATTCTATAAGACCCTCCTGTAGGCCTTGCGGCCGGTTCCATGCACCAGCAATGGAACGTCCTGGACCGTGGTCCCGGGCATGTACGGGACCCACTGTAAACATTGTTCGTTGATACCCCCGTTGGTTTCCAATAACAGCCTCGGTTTACTCATATGTGGATGTATGTATACTGGGACGCTATTACACATACCTAGACATATGGGTAGAACGAGTAATAAGTATAAATATTGAAGATGACAGCAATAGATTTATTCAGGCCTTATCACCTCCATTTCATGCTTACTGTACATGTACACTCAACACAGTTATTGATGCTTAATATTATTTTGATCATATCAACACATGCATATACTTATCTTACATGGCACTTGGCTTTCACCTACATAATTGTTAGGGAGTTCTGACTCCCCTGAACTTGCATGTTCAGGTTCTGAAGCCTGGATTGAAGAGGAGCCCTCCACTGAAGACCAAGCCTATCTCTCGGAGCAGGCTGTCTTGCCCTAGCTCCTTCTGTTCCTAAACCTTCCTGCTAGCTCGGGGATCTTCTTCTCAGCCCGTGAGCACCTTTTGCTGCACAAATTGTAATTTTTACTTTTGTACCTGACTGTGATATAATGTACATGTACCTATATATCACGCTCTGTGATAACTTTGTAATCCTTATGTTGGAATGTATATTGCCACGTGTTTCCGTACTCTGATTCTTGTCTGTACTGATGCTTAGCGTATATACGTGAGGGTATTTCTGACCTGCGTATATACGTCGCAGTAACGTCTCCGTACCCTCCGGATCGGGGCGTTACAGGTTGGTATCAGAGCCCAGGCTCTCACACCTACAGTACAACCAAATTGCAAATTAATAGGATCTTAATTTGCAGTTGGAATACATGAGTTTCGGTTATACATTTCAACTATAACATACAAAGTTATCCATTCCTTCTTGATATTCCTTCCCCTGATTCCTAAAATCCATCTACCTCTTGCTTTCGCTCCTCTTTTTCAGACACCTTTTACCAACATAGATATGGATAGAAGGTCAGGACGTAACAACTCCGGGCAGTCACAGGACGGGCCCGCAGGAGGAAATGCTGATATTCTAAGAGTTATCCAAAATATGGTAGAGAATCAACAAAGGCAGACCGAACTCCTTCGGCAAGGATTGATAGCAGCTCCTCAGGAACGAAGGCCGGGCAACGTGTCAGACTTCAGGCGGTTGCAGCCGGCAATATTTACAGGGGAAGAGAGACCGCTGGATGCCGAGCAATGGCTAATCGACACAACAGATCTCTTGAAGGCAGCACGGGTTCCAGAGGAAGATCAGGTGGAGGTCGCCAAGATCCAATTAAAGGATGTGGCTAGAAACTGGTGGCTAGCTGAAGAAGCGAGACTGGAAAAACCCATCACTTGGGACCAGTTCTCTAAAAGCTTTTATGATAGATTCTTCCCCACCACAGCTCAGAAGGAGATGGAAGAGCAATTCATCCGACTTCAACAATGGAACCGGTCTGTTGATGAATATGCTGCTGAGTTCTTAAGGCTGAGCCGTTTTGCTCCATATATGATAGCTGATGAGGAGAAACGGGCAAGCAGATTTCAGCAGGGCTTACAAATGGATATTCAAGTCCTTTTGATTCCCCAGCAGCTGAAAACATATTCCCAGGTCCTCACTGTAGCTCGGGAAGTGGAGCGAGGATTGGAGAAAAAGAATCTTGATCAGAGAAGGAAACAGGCCATGAAGAGGCCATTCCAGCAATTGGGTGGAGGAGGTCCAGTCAGAGCTGCAAAAGCCCCGATGTTTAGAAGACCACTTCGACCAGCCCCTCTTCAGATAACTCAACCACTTCCTATATGTGCTTATTGCAAGAGGACAGGCCACACTCAGCAAGAGTGTCGTAGGGCCAACGGATTATGCCTGGCATGTGGATCTGGTGATCACACAATAGAAGGCTGTCCCCATAAGAGAACTGGGATGGTGAACCGACCCCCACCGGCACTTCCTGCACCTATTGGTCAGAGGAACCCAGGGCCGATAGTTGGAAGGGCCCCTCTTCCTCCACAACAACGGGTTTTTCGCCCAGCTCCAAGAGGAGGAAGAACAACAACGGGTCGTGGAAGAGGACGAGCCTACAACTTGACGGCGGAAGAGGCCCAAACTTCTGGAGAAGTGGTAACAGGTAAGATTATGGTGCACTCTAAACCTGTTTTAGCCCTCTTTGATTCTGGCGCCTCTCATTGTTACATATCAGATAGTTTCACTGCTTTGCACTCTATACCTGTTGAATATTTAGACCACCAGTGGGAGATTAGTACCGGTAATGGGGTGGTCATCTCTAACAGAATTTGTGTAGATTGTCCGTGGAACTGTGTAACAGGACATTAGCAGTGGATATGCTCGTGCTGGATACTAAAGGGTACGACATAATCTTAGGCATGACTTGGCTCAGCAAATACCATGCGGTTATTGATTGTCGAAACAAGAAAGTTATTTTCAGAATACCGCTTCAGCCTGAGTTCCAATTTGAAGGAGAACATAAACCTGCCAAGGGAAAAACACAGATGACTGCTGCAGAGATCCAGGAAAAGAGAGTACCAGTTTGGAATGAGTATCCAGAAGTATTTAAAGAGATCTCAGGACTTCCACCTGACAGAGTAATTGAGTTCTCCATTGATGTCATTCCGGGTACAGTCCCAATATCTAAAGCTCCATACAGAATGGCACCCACTGAATTAGATGTTCTAAAGAAGCAGTTACAGGAATATTCTGACAAGAGATTGATTAGACCAAGTACTTCACCATGGGGAGCTCCAGTGCTATTGGCCAACAAGAAAGATGGTGGTAAACGGTTGTGTATAGACTACAGAGAATTAAACAAGGTTACCATCAAGAATAAATATCCTTTACCAAGAATTGATGACCTTTTTGATCAACTTCATGGGGCCCGGGTGTTTTCAAAATTGGATTTACAATCGGGTTATCACCAACTAAAAGTGAAGAGAGAAGATATTCCGAAGACAGCATTCCGAACTCGCTATGGTCATTACGAATTTCTAGTCATGCCCTTCGGAGTAACCAATGCCCCAGCTGTCTTTATGGATTTAATGAACCGAGTTTTCTCGCCATATTTGGACCAGTTTGTCGTGGTGTTCATCGATGATATCTTGATATATTCAAAAAATGATAGAGAACATGCAGAACACTTGAGAATAGTGCTACAGACTCTCCGGCAGGAACAACTTTATGCAAAGGAAAGCAAGTGTGAGTTCTGGTTAGACCGTATAGCTTTCTTGGGTCATGTAGTTTCTGAAGAAGGAATTTCAGTCGACCCTAATAAGATCCAGGCAGTAAAAGATTGGCCAATCCCCAGGACAGTAACAGAAATTAAAAGCTTTATTGGATTAGCCGGATATTACAGAAGATTTGTACAAGACTTCTCCAAAATCGCAGTCCCTTTAACAAAGCTCACCAGAAAGGGAGAAAGGTATCAATGGTCAGAGGAGTGTACTGCAGCATTTGAACAATTGAAGGAAAGACTAATTTCAGCTCCAATACTGAAGACTCCCTCGGGAACAGGAGGGATGGTTATATATAGTGATGCATCCGGAAAAGGCCTAGGATGTGTATTAATGCAGCATGGTCATGTCATAGCTTATGCATCTAGGCAATTGAAGCTACATGAGAGAAATTACCCAACCCATGACTTAGAACTGGCGGCGGTAATATTTGCATTAAAGATCTGGAGACACTACCTTCTGGGGGACAAAGTATTGATCTATACTGATCATAAGAGTCTTAAGTATATCTTCACACAGAAAGAATTAAACATGAGGCAAAGGCGGTGGCTTGAATTGATGGCCGACTATGACATAGACTTACAGTACCATCCTGGTAAGGACAATACAGTCCCAGATGCATTAAGCAGGAGACCAGAGAATAAAGTGTTATTACAACTGACTCAACAGAAGGAATTGCTTCGGGAAATCATAAAGTTAGACTTGATACTAATACAAGGAGCTGATGAGTCAGGTCAATTAATGACCTTTCAGATTCAACCAACCCTGATAAGTGAAATTAAGGAAGCTCAAAAGGGAGACCCCAGATTGCAGAAATTCAGGGCTCAAGTAGAAGCTGGATTAAGGACTGATATCTGTATTCATTCGGATAATGCACTTTATTTTGGTAACAGAATCTGTGTGCCACCAGGGGAAGTCCGGCAGAAAGTTTTGGCAGAGGCACACAGTTCGGCGTATTCCATACACCCAGGAGGAAATAAAATGTATCAAGACTTGAAGCAGAATTTTTGGTGGAATGCCATGAAGAGGGAGATAGCCCAGTATGCGGCAAAATGCCTGGTTTGTCAACAAATAAAGGTAGAACATCAGAGAACAGCTGGACTTCTTCAACCGTTGCCGATACCCGAATGGAAGTGGGAACATATCACCATGGATTTTGTTACAGCTCTACCCCGCAGTCCTAAGGGTAACAATGCAGTATGGGTGATCGTTGACCGCCTCTCAAAAGCAGCTCACTTTCTACCCTTCAGAGTAGGTCAGACAACAGAAGTTCTTGCAGATAAATACATGAAAGAAATTGTTCGACTGCATGGAATTCCAGTTAGCATCGTGTCAGATAGAGACACGAGATTCCGATCACATTTCTGGGAAAGTCTCCAAGAAAATTTGGGAACTCGTCTGAAATTCAGTACCTCATATCATCCTCAGACAGATGGACAATCTGAACGAACTATCCAAATCCTTGAAGACATGTTACGAGCCTGCATGATAGAATTTAAAGGGTCATGGGAAGACTATATTCATTTGGTAGAATTCTCTTATAATAACAGCTATCAGGCCAGTATCAAGATGGCACCATTTGAAGCACTATATGGCAGGAAATGCAGGTCGCCAATATGTTGGGATGAAGTCGGCGAAAGAAGACTTATGGGACCAGATGTTCTAGTTCAGACAACAGATAAAGTCCGAATTATCAGAGATCATCTCCGGGCAGCACAGAGCCGACAGAAGAGTTGGGCAGACACTAATAGAAGACCATTGGAATTCAAAACAGGCGATCACGTATTTTTAAGGATATCACCAACCAAAGGGGTAATCCGATTCGGTACTCGCGGAAAACTTAGTCCGAGATACATTGGACCATTTGAAATTTTGGATCGCGTGGGAGATGTGGCTTACCGATTGGCATTGCCACCATCTTTAGAAGGAGTACATAATGTATTCCATGTATCACAGTTGAGGAAGTATGTCAAGGATGAAAGTCACATTCTAGATCACTCAGAATTGGAACTACAACCAGATTTATCCTACGAAGAGCAGCCGATGGCCATTCTGGATAGAAGTGTCAAAACCTTGAAAAATCGGGCAATACCATTGGTACTAGTTTCTTGGAATAGGCATGCCCCAGGAGAAGCTACGTGGGAACGAGAGGACGTTATTCGTGAGCGTTACCCTCAACTATTTTCAACTTAGTTGGTAAAACCCTTTCTTCCTATTCTCTCTACCGTCATCTTTCCCTTCCTGAAATTTCGAGGACGAAATTTTTTTGTAAGGTGGATAGATTGTAACACCCCATCCTCGGTATACGTGCACAGTTACGTATCCTGATTTTTGGTGCATTTTATTATTATTATTTATTTTATTTTATTTTCTGCTATTTAAATACTTACTCATATAACAGTACTGCATGATTTGATCTGTTTGGTATTCAGATTTGACTAATTTTAGTTTCAAATATTATTTTTTTATATTCTAGATTTTTCATGATTTTCTGGAATTTTTCGGAATTAAATTGTAAATCTTCAAAACCGGTGTCGGCCAGTATCACTGGTTGATTCCAGGAATTTTAATTTGCTATTGAAACCAAATTTCCGGATTTCGCTTTCACATTCCTTCTTAGAATTATGTTTTCTTCCTTTGGACATTTTCTGGGAATTTTTAGATTTTATCAAAAATTCAGCCTACCCGGTGTAGACACCGATCCCAGTATATTCCAGGATTTTTATTTTGAAAATAAGATAGAATTTCTAGAAACCAATTTCACCAAAAGTCATTTCATAATATTTGTGATTTTTGTGAATTTTTGGATAGCTTTCTGAGATACTCCAATTTTTGGTCATTTCTGGAGTTTTCGGTATTTTCCCAGATACCGAGAATTTATCCAAGTATCTCACTTATCTCTTTTTCTCATTTTCCTCTCTCCTTCCTCAAACGCGAGCTTCGCCAGTTGGATCCATCATTAATGCAGTGATCCACCCCTTGCTGCATTAAATGCTTATGGGCCAATTCAACTCAAGTCCAATCACCCATGCCTTGTCCTTTTCTTTTGAAACGCAACCTTGTCTTTTCTTGAACGCAGGTTTGTTTACTGCGTCCAGCAACAGCTAGACGCAGCTTTTGCATGAGGACGCGACTCCTTTTAAGGGACGCAACTCATGATTTTATGAATGGCTATGTTGTAATAATCATAACACTCCATGCATATAAATATACACCACTTATTCTCTCTCCTTCATTATTTTTGTTCTCCTCCTTTCTTCCAACAGAGAGCTTGGCAGCATAACAGCAGCCAACCTCCCCCTTTGGCCGGTCAAACCTCCACTCTCCCTCCATTTCCACCACCACTTCCTCCACCAACTCTTCCACCTTCTTCCCCTTCACCTCCTCCTCCATTTCCACCAACAAAAACACCTCCACACCACCTTCTTCAACCTCTTTTCACCAAGGAACATCCAAAGAACCCATTTTCTCCACCAAGCTTCACCACCATTTCCACCACCCCCTGCACCACCGTAGCCACCACCAAGCATACCACCTTCACCTCCTCGTCGACCTCTTTCTAACGGACTATAGATTCGCTCCCCGCAACATCGTTTGCAAAATCTCATTTTGCCAAATTGCACTAGACTTGCACCCTCAAACTCTCTTCCTTCATTTGTGAGGACCGGCCACTCCTTTTGGATTGGGGCCGCGTTCTTCTTCGTTGACAAGACTCTGGGCCGGTACCCTCCTTTTGGGTTGGGGCCGAGCTTTATCACCGTTGATTTTCCGGTAATCGTTTCGGTAACAAACCTGGCAAAGAACTCATCTTCCTCACTTGTCATTTTACTTGTATTTTTATATCAACAACCACAACCCTCAAAAGCCAGTTTTGTTCTCTGTCTGCCCACTTTCCCGCGTCTGCTCACTTTTCCGCGTCTGCTCACTTTCCCGCGTCTGCTCACTTTTCCGCGTCTGCTCACTTTCCCGCGTCTGCTCACTTTTCCGCGTCTGCTCACTTTCCCGCGTCTGCTCACTTTCCCGCGTCTGCCCACTTTCCCGCGTCTGTAACCCCGCGTCTTCATCCTCACCTTACTGATTCATCCTTCTCCTCCTCTTTTAATATATATAATCGCGTTGGTTACTTAAATTCTGGAACTTGGGATTTCCCGGTGTTACTTGAAGTTTTAGGCGAGTGTTCTCGCCTTCCTTCAGATTTTCCTACTTTGTCACGATTGACTATTATTATATCATTTTCCTGGCACACATGCATGCATCATTCTACTACTGGATGCTTACCCCGCAATATCATATTGATACCTGACTTTAGATTGTCACGTTTACGGGAATCTTGTACTTTCTATCCTGGATTATATGCGATGACTTGAAATGACAATACTCATGACTCTTTAACTCCTGATCTTACCAGGCACTTGCTTTCCCGTAAATTGATAATTAAATATATTAAATCATAAAAAGGAATAACTTGCATCGGGTCGGGGGAAATTTGCGGCTATCAATATATGTTCGTGTTTACAGTGGCACTAGGCATGTTGTGCAACTAAAATTCCCAGTCTGACCTGTGGGCCTCCAGGCGACTGAGGGGAGTGCTGGCTCCCTCCTTCTTGGTACCATCTTGATAAGGGCATTCTATAAGACCCTCCTGTAGGCCTTGCGGCCGGTTCCATGCACCAGCAATGGAACGTCCTGGACCGTGGTCCCGGGCATGTACGGGACCCACTGTAAACATTGTTCGTTGATACCCCCGTTGGTTTCCAATAACAGCCTCGGTTTACTCATATGTGGATGTATGTATACTGGGACGCTATTACACATACCTAGACATATGGGTAGAACGAGTAATAAGTATAAATATTGAAGATGACAGCAATAGATTTATTCAGGCCTTATCACCTCCATTTCATGCTTACTGTACATGTACACTCAACACAGTTATTGATGCTTAATATTATTTTGATCATATCAACACATGCATATACTTATCTTACATGGCACTTGGCTTTCACCTACATAATTGTTAGGGAGTTCTGACTCCCCTGAACTTGCATGTTCAGGTTCTGAAGCCTGGATTGAAGAGGAGCCCTCCACTGAAGACCAAGCCTATCTCTCGGAGCAGGCTGTCTTGCCCTAGCTCCTTCTGTTCCTAAACCTTCCTGCTAGCTCGGGGATCTTCTTCTCAGCCCGTGAGCACCTTTTGCTGCACAAATTGTAATTTTTACTTTTGTACCTGACTGTGATATAATGTACATGTACCTATATATCACGCTCTGTGATAACTTTGTAATCCTTATGTTGGAATGTATATTGCCACGTGTTTCCGTACTCTGATTCTTGTCTGTACTGATGCTTAGCGTATATACGTGAGGGTATTTCTGACCTGCGTATATACGTCGCAGTAACGTCTCCGTACCCTCCGGATCGGGGCGTTACAAGCGTCAACTTAACAATCGGGACAATCGTCGAGAGGAGAGAATAACCGGAATATAATCGATATGATGAGGATGAACGGTACATGAAAAACATCAAAGTAGACATATCGAACTTTGACGGCCGCTTAGACCTACAGTATTACCTATTGGGTAATGAGTCTAGAGCGTTATTTCAAGTGGTACGAGATGTCCCAAGAGCGGCGAGTCCGTTTCGCTGCTATGAAACTGGTAGGACAAGCGGGACAATATTGGTCTAATGTTGAAAGACGATAGCCCTCAGGAGGCAAGAACCGATCCGGATTTGGGATGAGATGAAGGCTAAGTTAAGCCAGAAATATCTCCCCATTACTTTTCAGGATCAACTTTTAGACAAATGGAGCAGGCTAACACAAGGGACTCGTTCTGTTACGGAATACATTGAGAAATTTGATGAGTTCTTGACCCGGTGCAGCGAGTTCGTCGATGAGTCCCCAACCGTAACCCTCTCTAGGTTCAGGTCTGGCCTTCGTGATGATCTCCGGGGAACTCTTTGCAGGGGTGTTAGTGATTTAGAACACGCCTACCAGATAGTTCGAGACTTAAATGCGTCTCGAGGATCTTACTATCAACGAGGTTCAGAGTACAAGAACCAAAGCACGAGAGCTACCTCTGGACAGTCCCAGCTCAAACCCAATCCTAACAGTTCGGTCCCAACAGGAGATCTCAAGGGTAAAGGCCCAGTTGAGGGCGTGCCACGAACCAATCCCCGCACCCAATGTTATAAGTGTCAAGGATATGGGCACGTAGAGAAGTTTTGCCCAAACAAATCCAGGACCCTCTTTCTGGATGATCAATCAGATGAGGTGCAGGACGAACCTCAAAAGGAAGTTGTATTTGTGGGAAATGCGAGCAGTGATTCTGAGAATGATTTAGAACAAGAGGAATTTCTTAGTACTATCAGGCAAGTTGCTGTGGTTCGATGTAACCTCGCTCAACCTAAAGACGTGGTTGACTGGCGAAGAACCTCAATCTTCCATACATGGATAAAGATTGGTGAGAAAAATTGTAAAATCATTGTCGATAGCGGGAGCTGTATAAATGCTGTGTCCTCTAGTTTGATTTTAAAGATAGGGTTGAAGACGGTCCTTCACCCTAGTCCGTACAAAGTTACCTGGATTAACACAGCATCGATGGAGGTGAATGAACGATGTCTTGTACCTGTACAATTTGCCACCTATAAGGATAAAATTTGGTGCGATGTAATAACAATGGATGCAGGACATGTGATTCTTGGTCGACCTTGGTTATTTGATATGGACGTGACTTTGTGGGGAAAGTCCAACACTTGTACTTTCAACTATGAAGGACAACGGATCAAGCTAGTTCCGAGTCAACCCAGATCCAAACAAGAGAAAAAGCCAGTGGACACGAGAAAAGAAAAGAATCTCAACTTAATCAGCCCTAAAGAAATTGAACAAGTGATTAGTGGGGCACAAGTCATCGTTTTGCTTGCTCGGGAAGTAGCGAAAGAATCTCATGAAACGATTCTTCCTGAAGTGGCCCCTATTATCACAAAGTTTGCTGATGTATTTCCTGACGACCTCCCTGTTGAACTGCCACCAATGCGGGACATTCAACATGCCATTGATCTAGTTCCGGGAGCCACTCTACCCAACTTGCCGCACTACCGAATGAACCCAATGGAACATGCTGAATTACAGAGGCAAGTTGAAGAGTTGTTGAGCAGAGGGTTCATACGATAAAGTTTGAGCCCTTGCGCGGTCCCTACACTGTTAACGCCGAAGAAAGATGGGACATGGCGTATGTGTATGGATAGCCGTGCTATCAATAAAATAACGATAAAATATCGTTTTCCAATCCCCAGATTGGATGATATGCTTGACATGATGACAGGTGCTACCATCTTTTCAAAAATAGATTTGAAGAGTGGTTATCATCAAATTCGTATTCGCTCGGGAGATGAATGGAAAACAACCTTTAAAACGAAGGATGGGCTGTATGAGTGGATGGTCATGCCTTTCGGCTTGTCTAATGCTCCAAGCACTTTCATGAGAGTGATGACACAAGTATTGCGACCCTTTATTGGAAAGTTCGTAGTCGTATATTTTGATGACATCCTCATTTATAGCAAATCAAAGGAGCAACATTTGGACCACCTCACGCAAGTTTGTGTAGTTTTGAGAAAGGAAAGTTTATATGCCAACCCTAAGAAATGTACCTTTCTTACCGACAAAGTCATTTTCCTAGGAGTGGTTGTTTCTTCACAAGGTGTCTCCGCAGATCCCGATAAAATCAAAGCTATCGTGGAATGGCCAGAACCATGCAATATTCGAGAAGTGAGAAGTTTTCATGGGTTAGCCACTTTCTACAGACGTTTTATTCGAAACTTCAGTACGATTATGGCTCCGATTACCGATTGCTTAAAAAAGAGGACTTTGAATGGATTAGAGCTGCTGCCAAGGCGTTCGGGAAATCAAAGAGAGAATGACAGAAGCTCCTGTTATGAGGCTCCCAGATTTCACGAAAGTTTTTGAAATTACTTGTGATGCCTCAGGCGTTGGGATAGGTGGTGTTTTAAGTCAAGAAAAGCATCCCGTTGTCTATTTTAGCGAAAAGTTAAATGATGCTCAGCAACGGTACTCTACCTACGATAAGGAGTTCTATGCGGTAGTGCAAGTTCTGCGTTACTGGCGCCATTACTTGTTACCGCAAGAATTCGTCATTTTTTCAGACCATGAAGCCCTTAAGTATCTCAACTCTCAAAAGAAGTTGAATTCGAGGCATGGTAGGTGGGTAGAATTCCTTCAAGATTACACCTACGTTCTCAAGCATAAGGCGGGGGTGGAAAATAGGGTCGCTGATGCTCTTAGCCGTCGTCGCGCTTTACTTTCTGTCATGAGTACGGAAGTGGTTGGTTTCGAGAAGATCAAAGACACTTATGAGTCGTGTCCTGATTTTGGAAATATATACTGTCTTAAGGGATAGTTTGATTCATGAGATTGATGGTTTTCTTCTGCAAGACGGATATTTGTTTCACTCTCGTCTGTTGTATTCCTCGTACCTCATTGAGAGAATTTCTGGTATGGGAATTACACGCAGGGGGACTTGCTGGATACTTCGGGCGAAATAAAACAATTGAAGCCGTCGAACATCGTTTTTATTGGCCGAGCTTAAAAAGAGATGTTGTAAGGCTTGTTAGTCAATGTCGTACATGTCAACTTGCCAAGCAACGAAAATAAAATACTGGTCTCTACACCCCTCTACCATTTCCTAACTGTCCTTGGCAAGATGTCAGTATGGATTTCGTGTTGGGTTTACCAAAAACAGCAAGGAAGCATGATTCCATACTTGTGGTTGTAGATCGTTTTTCCAAGATGGCTCACTTCTTGCCATGTTCCAAAACGTCGGATGCATCTCGTGTTGCTACAATCTACTTTGATGAAGTTGTTAGACTACATGGACTACCTAAAACAATTGTCTCAGACAGGGATGTTAAATTTACGAGCTACTTTTGAAAACCCTGTGGCATAAAATGGGAACTAAACTTCAGTTTTCTACGGCCTTCCATCCACAAACTGATGGCCAAACTGAAGTAGTCAATATGAGTCTTGGTAATCTGCTACGATGTCTAGTGGGTGAGAATCTTAGAGCATGGGATCTTGTGTTACCTACTGCTGAGTTTGCATACAACAGTTCTGTCAATAGAACCATAGGCATGAGTCCATTTGAGGTAGTGCATGGTTATCAACCTAGGCAACCTATAGACTTAATTCCCATGGTACCCCATCATATTAGGATGTCTGAGTCAGCTGCATCATTTGCATCACACATTCATGACTTGCATAAGGAGATCAGCAATCAAATTCAGAAAAAATAATGCAAACTATAAGGCTTATGCAGATTTGCACAGGAAAGCACATGAGTTTAACGTAGGAGACTACGTGATGGTTCGAATTCGACCAGAACGGTATCCTCCGGGTACCGTGAAGAATTGCACGCACGTAGTGCGGGACCATTCAAATTTTGAAGAAAATTAATTCAAATGCATATGTGGTAGATCTCCCACCGGATTTTGGCATTAGTCCATCTTTTAATATTGAAGATTTGATTGCTTATAAAGGGCCCAATTTTTCCCCTGATAATTCTTTATTGGATGAGCCTTCCCCTGTGCCACCTCCTGAGAGACCCTTATTACCTCCTCTTCCCAAATACATCCAACCCATATGGCAGATCAAATTGATGAAACTATTGATGATCAGATTGTCTCTACTAGAGATGATGGTTACCACAGATTTTGGTTCGTTGGAAAGGACTACCTGATTCTGATAACACTTGGATTGATCGAGAGGAACTCCAACGGTTGGACCCTGATCGTTTGGAGTATTATGAAAGCCGTGGAGGTTCACGTTCGACAGAGTCGAGTTTTTTCCAACCCCGAGGGAATGATGGGGACATCTCTCCAGGATTGCGATTCTACACCAGGAGGCGTCGTCGCGCACTTTCAGTTTGGTTCGATTAGGGCTGGGAAAGTCAATTTAGCTATTATTCCCTTTTATTGTAATTTTTATTTATTTGGCATTTTTCTTTTAGTCCCATATCGGTTGTAATGGGATCTTTCTGTTGATGTAGGCCTATTTAAGGCCAAGACTGGTATTGTTATGGATAGTTTTTGGAATGAATGAAAATTGCTTTTAAGCTTTGTAGCCTGTGTGCTTTGGGTGAGAAACCCTAGGGAGAGAATCCCGCCCGGTTCCCGTCATTATGCCAAGGTTATGGATGTCGGCCAAGGCTATTTCGTCTATTAGGTTTACAAATCCTTTGACATGAAAAAAGGGGTGAAGGCAGGATGTGACTATCGTTGTGACTGTAATCCTTATAATAAGATTATGGGGAGTCTTCTGTAATTCTTCCAAGATCGTGATTCCTTTCATTTAAAGTAGGGGACAAGCAGCATGTGAGTCATGTGACTATAGTTGTGACTGAAATACTTGTAGGATTATGGATATGGTATTCTGTAATTCCTTCACTAGGATTAATTCAAAAAGAGAAAAAAAAAGGCATGCGAGGTGCTTTCTTCACTATATTTCTAGTTCTAGGGTTATGGGCTTCTATTTCATAATATTTATGGTGGGATTGAGATCCCTAAACATCTTCATGAGCTTAATTCGATATAGGCTTTGGTTTCAAGTACCCCAGAGAGGTCGTAGGTTGTTTTTTAAATTTGACAAGATACTCAATAATAAATAACCTATCATTGACAAAAAAATGCGTCAGTATTAGTTGTTATTATTATTTCTATTTTTATGTTTAATTAAACTTGGGCCACATCTTCATTTTTAACGATAATTTTAAGAATCTTGAGCAGCGTTGACTGTGCATGGATCTGACTAAGAAACTTTTGCATTTGATTATTGCCTCTTTAATCTTAAATATTTGTTGTTCTAGTTAATACTATTCTTGCGGTGATTTTTTGTACAAATTTCTTTTATCGTTGGCTTACATTAAGTTTGTATTATTTTATTTTATTTGTTTTTTGATCTATTTAGTTTATCTTCACATATATTTTGGCGCAAGTCCAAAGATTTAGAATAGATGTTAAAATTAGCATTTCTTGTTCCAAACTTTGTGGCCTAATTTATTTGTCACGAGTAGGATCCGACATAAATGTTCAAATTTCTCTAACGCATCAAGTTTAACCTTGTTCCTCTAACATGTTCTTGTCATACTCATCACCTCTTTTGTTAAGATGGGGTTGGGATGGAGCTATAGGTTTCATGGAAAGACGAACATTGAGGCCAACCTGATATTAACATTGTAACAACCTTTTTGTTTCAACAAGTAAGCTGAGTGATTAGGACTAAGAGATTGTTCATTTTATTGCAAGTATCTAAAACTAGAGGATTGATTATATTAATTTGTAAGCAAGAAACATGAATGATATGCAAATAATAGTAAATTAATAAATAAAAAAATTAATTGAGATAATTGTGACTTATTTTGTTTTTGGTTTGTGTATGATTCATAGAATCACAACAACTGCACAGGAAGAAGAAACAAAAGAGAAAGAAAAGGTGTGCATCTGACAGTAGTAGAAAAAGAAATAAAGGATAGGAAAGGAAAAAAACTATTTTTGTCAGGTAATTTTTAATGCAATGTGTATGTGCTAATTGAAACCACGATGATGCCTGTTGTTAGATTAGATCATCTACTAGGGTCATTTGATGGTCTTCTTTGATGATTAGAAAAAGGGCCACTATAACCTCATAGTAAAAAAAAAAAAAATGTTATTTAGAAAAGTACAAAAAAAATCATGGCGGGTTATCAGAGTTGGGCGCCCACCGAAGATCTTCAGAAATGGTCCCAATTCATTTAAGAATCGATCATGGATTCCAATGGTAACGAAAAAATTCTAAGTAAATTAGTAGAAGTACTTGCAGCCCTAGATCTGTGCTTATAAATTATTTGTGTATATACATGATATGCCTAGGAGTTGTAATGCAATTATCTTTTGCAGAAATTATATAAAGAACCTGCTATGAAATAACCTCTGCAATAATTGTATGAGGTTATTTTTTTAGTAATAGCAAATAACCTCTTTTTTTTTTAGAACTTGCTTTAAAATTTAAGGAAAAATATTCAGAAAATTTACAAATCTATGTTAGCTATTTTGAAAGATTTTGACTGTTATGTGTTTTTTTTGGGCCAAAACATGTCTTTGGCTTGTATGAAGCCTAATTTGGGATCTAAATGTGTGGATGTGAGGTTTTAATAATATGTCATTGTTATTTGTATATTAGGGGATACCGGGGTAGTAGGGACAATTGAGGTGCAACGTTTGTTGGGATATAAGTAGTATTATTGTAGTTTCTTTAGGCAAGTAATGGGATTATATCTTGAAACTTGTACTTTTCTCCGATGAATATATATGACATTTACTTTGAAAAACAAGATATTTTGTTTCCCCATTTTATTAAAATTAAATTGATTATGATTTGTGACTACCAATGTATTATATGGAAGGATATCATGTATGCTACTAAATATCGACATTTCTTTTATCTATTTGATATTATATGAGTTATGTAGAAATTGTGATTTAGATATTTCGTGATAATGCTTGTAATACATATCAATATACCTTGACGTAACATAAAATTCATAATGACCATTTTGTTCATGCCGATGATCTCTTCTTATAACTATATAAGGACAATAAATTATTATGAAATGTATAAAATCACTATTTTTGCATAACTCATATAATATCTGAAAGATAACAACATGCTGATAACTTGCACTTATTCTATTATTTTCTCATTACAATCAGTGGCGGACGCTAATTTTTTTCTCAACGTAGGCGTGACAGAAATAGACACATATTCAAACTTAAAAAAATTAACGTATACTTCTTTCTCCTAGGCTAAGACAATAAGACTCATATGCAACACTTAGTTATTCATCCTCTATACAATCATGTAAATGATTGTTCATTGTCTTCAACTAGTGCAAAATTTTGGAAAAAATTTTGGAAGAAGCAACATTACAATAAGCTATGTCAGTATAGAGGGACCAAACAAATATTAAAATAGTTTGAACTAAATAAACGTTGTAAATAGAAGGTTAATAAAATAAGAATACTATAAGGACATCATTCAGACATGTATCTTTTATGAACTCGAGAACTAAAGCTCCATATTATTTTATGATGAAGAATAGGTTGAGAGTTAAATATAAGAACTTTGAAACAACATCTCAACGGATGGCTTCAATGAGTTATAGCATGACAATGCAAATTTTAGAAATGAGATAAGATGGATAAGAAAGCAATGACGTAATATTCACACAAGTTTAAAAGGCCCAAAATAATAATATAATAATGAAATTAAAAACATGGGCTTACATTACCAATATTGAAAATTAAGCACTGTTCGGGATTAATTTTCATGTGAGCCTATTTGATAAATCTGCAAAATGTTGGTTTGATGGTTTAAGTAATTTTAATCCAGATATTTCTTTTTTCTATTGGAGGATATTATCATCCAATTAGTGAGGGAATATAGCAATGTCTGTAAAAATTATACATGTATATTTGTTAGGGATTAATTTGATTCAACCATCCCTTTCTCAAGTCATCATAGAGAGTATGTCTCTTTTTTCAAGATAGGACATTGGAAGATTAAAGTTTGAGTAGTAAATTAACTATAAAAATAAGCGAGCTCCAAGATACAAAATTTCCAACTGTTTGAAGTTTCAATTCTTTCATGAATTTACACGAACACATTGCATGCATAGCTCTAGAACAACACTCGAAAAAAAAGTTTAATCTTTATAAGAATATTTTAGGAAAGAATTTTAAGGGAATTTTGGGTCTGAATCTCAGGATTTTTTCGGTTGATGAAGGGGATGCGAAGGCAAAAAAGAACTATAAATTTTGAAATCAAGATGCTAACTTTCAACAAGGAAAAGGTAAAAAGAGGAGAAATGGAGGTCAAAACCTACTGAAAACCCACCCGTCTTTTCGCCAATTCCTCCCAAAATCTCGGTAGTCCTAACGCCTCCCACCGTCACAGAGGCGACACAACATGGTTCACAGTCGCGGTCTCGCCCGCCGACTCGGCAAGCATTGAGACAGATTGGTCTCGGCGAATTGGATCGGTATCGGGCGATACGCGCAAAACGCTACATAGAAAGCTTAAAAAATTCTGAAAAAATCACGACAAATCTTAAAAAAATGTAGACATCCACATTCATGTATCACATGTCTAAAATATATCACCTAGCACACTAAACATAAAGCGAAAGCATAAATACGCGCGTTGTCGGTATAAGCATATCAAAATACAAGCACAATATAGTAAATTGCACAAATTACATTCATAAATACATGTTAATATAGTTATTTTCACGTTGAATTACGATGAGGCACAAAATCATCATCATAATGCCGAGTCGACCGAGTCAACTCCGATTCCGGCCGAGTCGGTCTCCTCTGAGTTGAGTCGACCGATTCGTGATTCGGACTCGTCTCGGAGCGGGCCGAGACGGATACGACTCGGCCGAGTCTTTGAACCGTGTGACACAAACATCCTGAACTAACGGGCTCTCCGACAGTATCGATGCCATGACGGGCGCCTCAAGGCGGCGGTGAGATCTGACGGAGGGCGAGGGAAGGGGTAGAACACAAGCGCCTGTTGTTGTGCTCGTCAGAGAATGGTCGGGTTAAGAGAGTTTCAACCTTTGCTGCCATTGGAGGGAGCGAGAGATAGTATAGTGGGATGAGAAATAGAGGCCGGTCGTCAGAGGCGAGAGGTTGAGAGGGGGGAGGCAATATCAGGAGAGAGAGAGAGAAGAAAGAGGCAGAGGAGGGGCTTTTGATATAGTAGATAGATTATTAGATAGTAGAATTAAGTGTGGGCCTTGAGGTTTTTTTTTTCCATCAGCCCAGTGTGGGCCTTAGCTTATTTTTTCAGCAGCCCAGTGTGGGCGTTAAGTTTATTTTTTCAGCAGTCCAGTGTCAAAAAAAAATAACCTAAATTTGAATGAGCTCAATATAATTTTACGAAACCAGTATGGGCCTCCTCCCACACTGTATGTATATAAATCGCCCTTGATTACAATTAACTTATTTTATTTATAAAGTGTAGGGACAAATATTGTTTTTCAAAGTAACGCAAACACAAAAGAGAGTATATTGCAAGTTACACGACTTAAATCCATCACTCACATATAGGAATTGAGATAATATTATGTATATTGTTGCAAATGTCATATCCACAAGCGTTAAATAACAAGACACATTAAAGCATTTACATCCACACATTCATATCCCTATTGGAGAGAATACATGCCAAAGTACCTTTTAACCTATGTTGCACAAACATGGCTATACCGAACGGATACGATACGCTGACAAGTAACATTCTTAAAAATATACACGACACGCTTATCTAACACATTTTCGACACGATACAATTTCATGATAGAGGTGTCCGTGCTACATAGCTTTAACTCAAAACTAACATAAAACACTTAAGATATTCGTAAAATAGGTTAAATAACTTTGTGGATTTTTAAAAAAAAATTTCCTAAAATTTTAAAGAGTGTTTGAAGGGTAAAAGGGGTTATTTGTAATTTTCAAAATTAGTGGGCGAATCTAAAAATTGTATTTACATGATTCCTGCTAACACTTACCTGAACACGACCTCATAGAAATACCCCAAAGGTTATTCCAAACAGGTTTTGTTATATAATTTCTACAAAAGAAAATTGCATTACAACTATATTACATAGGTGAGTGCACATATATAAATAATAAATAAATCAAGTTGCCAGTAATTTTACTGGTTTCATTTTCTATGTACTCTAAGGAAAGAACCCAACATTTTCTTTATCTTTTCAATTGGAAAACCCAAATCAACTTGCCAGAGATTAATCACTCGGATCCTTCTTGGAGGTTATATGTGATATTTTCAATTTGTTTTCTTATTCTCTTTGGAGCCTGCTGCAATTCTGTGAATCACACAACCCGTAAAACAAAAGTAAGCTCCAATTATCTTAATTATCCCTTAAATAATTTTTATTTATCTATTTTTTATATTGCACATAAATCCTTTAAGTTTAATTTTTACAAATTAATAAAAATTTCCCTTTAGCTTTATACGCTTGAAATAAAATTAATAGTCTCCTACACATTCATATTTCTATTAAAAATAGGGTTTTACAAGCGTACTTAGTTGGTACCAAGTTTCTTATTACAAAAGCTATGGACAGGACTTACCATAATTTCTAGAAGGCCAAGGAGTATGTAAAGAAACAAACCCTAACCTATTTTTGTCTAGTTGAGCTTGTGCAACCAAGGACCAATCTAAAAAATACTCCTAGGCTAAGGAACTAGAAGAAAGGCCAATTTGCCTTTTGCAGTCAACTCTTAGGGCACAACAGAAAGGCAATGATTACAAATTTTCCAAACCGTTTTTCAACTTTGTCCCTATATATTCCTCTGCAGTAATATCATGATTTGTTGTTTTGAATGGATTATTGCTTTATTAAATTTTCAAACTTATTACAGTTAAGTCTAACATATTAATTTTTTTATAGGGGAACTAGAGAACTTAACTACTCCCAGATTAATGTCCATGTCAGCTGTCTAAATTTACTAGTGTTTCAGGTTATTGAGTTCTGTTCAACATGTTCCTGAAAATCTCTAGTAGAATTAGGTAGCTGATGTGAGATGGAGGGGGATTTAGGGTTTGGGTGGGATTTTGGTGTTGTGGAAGAGAATGATCACATATTGCAACCTGAATCTTGGCTTCACTGTCTATGATTCAATCCATGGATCCGAACAAAACAATACTAAAACAATAACTTATCAAATTTTCATAATAATCATAGTAGTCTCCTCATAAGAGTCACTACATGGCTATATATAGCTTACAAACATGCACTATATGTGCAATTATTGATAATATTAAATATCACCAAATCTAGCCAAATTTAACCACATCTAGATTCAATAAATCTTAAATCAAACCAAAAAATTTTCAAATCTAAATTCAGAATCTGAATAAATACTAGTAAATCTGAGCTGTCTGATTTCTTATCATTCTCCCTGGCTTGAAAACATTCATCCAATATGAATGTAGTGGTAGGTACAAAAATAAGCACAACCAGGTTTAACCACACCACACATTCTCAATCAGGCCAAGGTAGTGTCGGGGAATCAACCTTGATGCATCATGGTTGAACCAAGATGTTGCAGATGGAACTGACTTCCGTGACCAACCGGTTGCGGTCGATAATACCTCGAACAAGACACATGCAGTATGTCAAGGCAAATCATCTCTGTTGAAGACGGACCGATTGTACTCTGCACCATAAGAAACCAACCTCCTGTCAACCTGTCGCCTTTAGAACAATCTACAAATGATCATATACATCAGGCGATCTCATGGATAAAAGCACCCTCATAGCTGAAGAAGATGACAATCACTTCATGGTAAGCTCTGCTGGAAGATTTACATGAGTCTCAATAAGAACTTTCACTACTGATTTGGATTGGGCTCATCAACAACCTCAGGCTCAGGCTCATAACAAGTTCTGGTTCTGCGTCAATCTTTGCAGTCTGACTTGCTACAAGTTTTCAGATCTTATTTAGGAGCGCAGTGCAGATATCGATGATTGATCGGTTCTCAGGCTTGCTTAACATTTGGCTCATTGTAATCCGTCTCAGATGCATAAAGAAGGTGGGGGAGCATACAGAGTACGAAGATGACCTTGTAAGACAAACCAACACTGATTGTCGATATGACTGTCTTTTAACCACTAATAAGCATGTCCAACTAGCTTCATTGGGCATAGTGGTGCTTCTGCTCGGATGCTAGAACAAAATAATTAAAGAATTCTTTAAGATTTTCTCACTTCTCATACCCAATATAATCATTAGAACATCAAAAATACGAGATAACTGCATACATATCCCGTTCAACTTCTTTGTCATCAGCATCAATATTTATGTATCTACCACAAAAAGCAAAAGTCCATGGAGAAAATTTAGTGTATAAAGAACAAAAGTTGCCTAAAATCTCAACGGCTTGAGTTGAGTTCAAATTAGACTGGAAACGGGGTCTGAAACGCTGATCTTATGCTACAAAAATAGTACCAGTACGAAATACAGACTTGTGGAGGGCAGATTTACTGTCCAAACTGCTGTGAACTCTTTTCAGTAACTCTAGGACTCAGTCACACATTCAACGGTTCAGACGGAACTCGAATCAGATTCCGAACGGGCCTAAAATGGACTCCGAAAGCTTTGTTGTGCCACTGTTGTGAACAATAACGAGGCTGTTTGTTGCAAGGAAGTGGAACGGAAGTAAGGAAATAGGGAAGTGTAATTGCTCAGTTCCCTATCTATCCAAACACCAGAAAAGGAAAATAAGAAAACTCTTTTTCCTTTTCTCTTTTCTCTTTTACACAAATCAATTCCTCGCTTTCAGAGCGCTACAGTTAATTTTGTGGTCATGTAAATCTCATTTGTAATAAGTTGTAGCACAAAACAGTTAATTTTTTGATCATGTAAATCTCACTTGCATTCTAATTACAGTCCATTTTTTATTTTTTTAATTAATTTTTATTTTAGTATTATTTTACGGTCAACTTTGTGGTCAACTTTTTCACTTCCACTTTCACATTACCATCCAAACAGCGGAAAGACAAAACATTTTCAAACCACACTTTCCAACAACATCCAAACATCGGAAAACTTACTAACCAATTCTCAAGTTCCA
Source organism: Agave tequilana (assembly GCA_038442645.1). NCBI lineage: Eukaryota > Viridiplantae > Streptophyta > Magnoliopsida > Asparagales > Asparagaceae > Agave > Agave tequilana. The sequence goes on from JAVJIF010015326.1 coordinate 95,216, forward strand.
AACGGAATTTTACCACTTCCTCAATTCCTCACTTCCTCACTTCCACCCTTACCAAACAGGCCCAACGGCTCAACTGAGCCGTTGACGTCAACAATTTAGTCATTGACAACAACACGACTTGATGACTCAGGTGACGTCAGTTGTCGGCTCGAAGTCAGCTTGACGACTCGATTTTGCGGCTCGGCTCTTATTCGACTCAGTTTGAGCTGATGACGTCAGCGAGTGAGCTGCTGACGTCAACATGGCTCGCGGGTCGGGTTTGGCTGCGAAGCGTGTCAGGTCCTTCGCGGGTTTTGATAACTTACACCTAATAAGAAATTGGTTTGGGTTTTAAAAAAAAAACCCATAACCTATGTGAGTTAGGGTTATGATATTGGTTTTGAAAAATTCAAATCCACAACCTAAAACTCCTCTCAATGCAGAGGAGATAAAAGGCGGCGGCGCAGATAACAACGATAAATCTCTGCGAAAAATTTAGCAAGGAGATTACGATGTTGGTGACGACGGAGGGAAGGGACGATGTGGAGTTGATCGGAGCTATTGGCGAAGAAGATCGGCTCGAAGATGGAGATGTCAGCGACAAAGGTCGGAGAAGGGGCAGATAAGACATGGTTAGGTCGATGATGATGCCGACGGTTGGCGGCGAAGAGAAGAAGAAGCGGGGAAGGTTGATATCTGAGCGATTGGCGCGATGTGCTGAGATCAGAGTGATCTCGAGGTTGGTGGGGGCGGTCGAACGTTGCCAGTGAAGTCAGAAGGAGATCGAGATGACAACAACGACTGCGATAAAGGCTGTAGAAGGTGATGAGACAGTGGTGATGCCAGAAGGGCAGCGCCGGCCTTAGATCTGGTCTGGGGTTGTCGGGATCTGGTCAGAGGCGGTCAGAATGGCGTGGCGAGGATGGATGGCCGACGGCGAGGTCGTCAGAGGTGGATGATTGTCGACGCGGAAATGTTGAAGAGGCGGTGAATGACGACGATGGCGGTACGAGGAGACAGATGTGGGGTTAGGGTTTTCTGAGGAGGGGGATGAATGAACAATCTTCTATTTTTCTTTCAGGAAATTTGGGGAAGGAGTAGAGTATGAACTTCGGCTTTGATATCAAATTGATGCGAGACAGAGGGGGGATTTAAGATTTGTGGTGGAATTTTGGTGGAGTTGGGGAAGAGATATGATCACGGATTGTAACCCGAATCTTGGCTTCACCGCCTATGATTCAATCTATGGGGATCCCGAACCAATACCAAAACAAATAGTTTATCAAAATTTTCATAATAATCACAGTAGTCCTCTCATAAGAGTCACTATATGGCTATATATAGCCTACAAAACGTGCACTATACGTGTAATTGTTAATAAACCACATCTAGATTCAAATAAAATCCTAAATCAAACCAATTATTATTCAAATTTAAATTTAAAATCTGAATAAATACTAGTAAATCTGAGTCATCAGATTCCCCATTAGTAGTCCAAAGGCTTCTTGAGTTGCTTGCTGTCTATGTTATTTGGATGTAGAACGGTTTTTTACTCAACTCTTATTTCTTCTTTATATATGGAACTTCTTGAGTTATTTTAGAGCTTCTGATGAGTTGCATCATATTGGTTGAGTTGAGCATGATTCCTTTCCACCCGTAGTCAAAAAATGAGGCCAAATCTATGCAAACTAGTATATTTTTGAATGCAAAGCATTTTTTGTACTGTATGTTTCAATTTTTATTTACTCTAATGGATTCTCTACTTCAATTTGTTTGCAGCAAAGAAATTTCTTTGTCGAAGCATACTTGGAATAGATATAGATGCTGGTGAGGTTACTTGTCCTTTTTATTTTTGGTTTGACTCACTTATTGAAATCAATTTTTGTATGGGAGTTATGTAGGCTTCCATTTTGTTACATAAATCCGAAGTAATTTTAACTTCCTGTACAGTTGTTACTTCACTGCCAAATTTCATGCTCTTCATACTTCACTTTTGGATTACAGGAAAAAACTGATATTTTTTATGACCTCAAATAATCTCTTTTCATTCTTAGACTAAAGAGAGAACAGTAACTATTAAGAAGAATTAGTCTTATGTTTCTGATGCACCCTAGACAAGGTAATTCAAAAAACATGCACATAGTCATGAAATCATGCAAAGATGAGAAGAGATGAGAGACTATATTTTAGTTCAGCTGTAAGCTTGTAACTATCCTTTCATAGCATATTTTTTAGTTAAATCAACCAACCCAAGCTCAAATAAAGTTACTTAACTAATTAATTGATGAAACCCAACAATGTTTGGGCAGTTCTAAGCAAAATTTGCAACAATAACAATGTCGTGATCTCTGCAAGCAATGGGAAAAAAAGGAAATCCTCAATGGTCTTCTTATGATAGTAAGGGCAAAAGCTTTAGGGGCTCAATCTGGTATCCCTTGAAGGTATCAAGGGGTTGAGATTGATCGAGGGGATGGTCATCATTGCAGCTTGCTTTCCAAAGGGTATTTAGGTCATACGAGGATGTAGTACTACATGATCTCAGAGCAAAGTTTTTCCAAAAGGAAACAAAGTTCAGCAATGGAGTCCTCATCAGTTCAGAAAACAGCCCTTATTTTCGATCCAAGAACCCCTTGCACTCACTCCAAAGCAAAGAGTGCTGGAAAAGTAGAAAATAGTTTGGAGGGTGTTTTGGTGCGGGGGAAATAAATGAAGTGGGAAATAAAGGAAAAGAAATCATTCTTTTAATTTTCTGCAATTTCACCAGAATCCCCCTTTTCTAGTGCAACAGGCCATTGCCAGCAAAGAACTTGATCAAAGTGGAGGTGAGGCCTTGGTTTTTTAAGCTATTAACTTGGAGAAGCTCGTTACTAGCTGGGGGGATTCTCGATGTTGGTGGAACAAATTCAAAACAGGCACACAACAATGCAGGTGAGAAAATCGTTTCTATCTTTTCCTTCATTGTCTTATGCATCATGGTCAGGGTTATGATTACTTCCGCTATAAAACATCAAAGAAAGGCTAAGAAGTGTGTTAAACGAAACCGAAATAACTTAAAATGAAAATATTCAATAACTAAACTCATTGACTGTATGTGGGTGCACATATTTTCTTGTCTAAAATTATAGCCCTCCGCCATGTGATTCGGTTTTTGTGACATCTTGTTGATGCTTTCTCTCCTCAAGATTGATCTCATTATCAATATCAGTATTGCTCTCTCGTTATAATGCTTTCAGCAGTTTTGACAGTTTCAGACTTTTGGTATCAGTATCTTTAAATCAAGAGTCTGACCTCAAGGCTCCCAGAAGTAGTTTTTGACTAATTTTTATTTAGAGCTGCAAAATAGCTACCCAATATTCCTGCTAACTTGATTGGCGATGCAAACCCACGATCCATGTCCAACCCTTACAGCTAATTTGAGTAATCTTCTCCTCCCACAGTCAAAACCCATCCTGAACCCACTTCATCTTCTCATTGCCAACTATCCACTGGACCCGCTGGACTTTTTACATATTGGACAGATGAGCAGGGAAAGCAGTAAGTTAACATAGGAGGTGACAACTACAACCAATGAAGGTGTTGGCGATTGTATGTTCAATGGAGCAGTGAGCAGCGACAATGAAATCCTTCAAGAGAAAGAAGAAAAGAATGCAGAGTGAGGCAATCCTGCAAAAATGGAAAACAAGAAAAGCAAATAGAAAAAGGCAGCAGTGATAGCAGATGAGTTGCAACGAGATTTGATAGGATACACCCATGGTTCACAATATTGGTGTTAGTGTCGTATCAATATCAGTATTGGCCCAATGGTTTTTAGTCTCAATATCAGAATATTGGCTATGTCGTATAGGGGTATCTCAAAACATGATATGATACTGCATATATTATACGGTAAGGTTATATTACACCCTAGGTGTAACATAAGGTTACATCCATCTATCAAAATACACCATATGATACTCATATCCAAGATTCAAACTGTTGATTGTGATCTACGTGCTCTAAATCGTATGGATTAAAAATCATGTGAAATGAATCTTGCTATCCTACAAATCAAACAAATAAAAAAACCCGGTGTTTTAGACTACTACAGACCGTTCATTTTTAGATCATGAGATGGAGAGGCTAGAAATTTCAATGCATATGTTTTTTTATCCATATGAGTTTTAGAACACATACATCACAATCAACGGTTTGGATCATGGACATAGATGTCCTACGTGTATTTTAATAAGTGGGTGTAAACTCTTATATTACACCTTGGGTGTACACCCTAGGTGTAATATATAAGAATCGGCCAATATTTGAAACCATAGATACAACAAAATGGGTAAAAATACGAGTTGCCTGATAAAGGATGAAAATAGGTGTTCATTCTATTTACTAATATGCCATTGGAACTTGAAAGTTGTCCCTGCTAAACACACTGAAAAGAAAAGTTCAGATTATTTACTGATATCTAGCGATGCTCGAGGAATCTTTTACTTTTTGGGAGCGTAGAAGCCGTTCCCTTAAACAATTCTATAACTTAATAAAACATTTGTCCCTATGATTACTGATTGGTAACCATAGGGTATCAACCAAAAGCGAATGTGGATTTGAATTTTGTAATTCCCATTAAAGTTCTTCAGGATGGAAAATTGCATAACTAGATGGCTGTGTTCTTAACAACATTATGTACTCCTTTTAGGCTAAAACTTTGTAGTACATTTTATTGATATCTTTTATCTTTGAGATATAATACTTTAAAATGCTAAACATATTATGCTTCTGTTATCAACTTTTGCATATTTAATTACTGTTTCTTAATTATTAGTATGTGCAAAAAACTTCTGATGTTTTTGTGTTACAGGTTTAATCGAAACTGCTTACTGGAACCTGCGGAGGTTGAGTAGAATGGTATATGCTCAAAACAAACGTGAGAAGATTTCTAAAGTACAGGTTTCAAGTATTGCAGATAGTTCAGATCAGGTGGTTTCTCAAGTTGTAGAGGAGGAATCAGGCAACTCTGTAGGTGATGCTTCCACCTCTAGAGATGAGAATTTACTTGACAGAGTTTCCTTCAAAAAGGAAAATTTTGTTGAGAGTTTGCACGGATGCTCTGAGAAGTATGACACAATTCTTTGGTAAGTTTATTTGGCATTCTGTAATACAGCTGAAATGTTCCATAATTCCATAATTTTCTTGGTTTTCTAAGTACATGTCCGTTCTTGATGTCAGTGATCACGTAACCTTAACTGGAACAGTTTTATACTTTTATGACTTGTTCTGATTTGCTATCTAAATCATTTCACATCTCGTTTTGCAGCCTGAGTGTATCCAAGTGGATCCATTTAAACTGGGGTGATGATGGTTGATTAAATTGTTCGTGAAGATCTGGAGACTTCTGCGGCCGGTATTTCTGAAATTAGTACACTGAAGTATGCATATCTTAATTTAGAGTTTTGATACTTGAGATTTTCTTCTGCTAGGGTGGAATTTTTGTGTTGGAGCCTCAACCCTGGTCATCATACAGAAGAAATAGACAAGTGTCTGAGGTAGCCATTTCTTTATTTCAATACTGTTTGTCAGCCACTAGAGGTTTCCTTATATTTAAAAAAAAAAAAATCAGAAACACCCTTGGTGTTTTTTTTTTGGGGTTGGGTTGGGGGGGGGGGGTATGGGGGATCCAGTACGCCCTGCCTATGAAGGATATATGTTGACCATAATTTTAGGAAGTAGCTATCATGTGTTCACGTGATGTCCTGATGCAAACAGATGTTGGATGAAAGAGGTATGTTGGAGTTTGTATTCTTTTTCTTATTTCCCGCTCGAGGCTGAGGAAATTTAGACGCATCTTATAAAATTCACTTTTACGTGGTGATACACAGTGCCAATTTTAAGCATATTGTGTTTAGATTCTCTAGCTGTTTCTGCTTAGCTGAAGTTGTGGACTATTTCAATAAAAGTTAATGTGCTCTACTAATTAAATTCAATGGATATCGGTGTTGGTTCTGAAATGATATCAGGATTGGTTATATTTGATATCCCACCCACTGGCCTCACATGGCCTACAATTCTGATGGAAGAATTATTTACTAGTGTAAACATAAGCTTTGGAAGATTCTATGCCTGATGTTGATACTGAATAAAAGACACTGGATAGTGCACAGAGAATTTAATGGTTGGTCTACTGGGAGATGTACTTAGGAACTTAGGATGGTCCTTCTAATATTCCTGGCACAGCTAGAACCATCAAGGAGACTTGGAATAGTTTAGTGCTCTTTTTCCTAGTCATTTCTTCATCGAGAGTCGGATGCGGCAAGCGTAAAATTGCATAGTACATTCAGTAGATTTGTGCTTTGTTGAAGATGGGACCAGGATTTGAGTTAGATAAGTAACAAGACAAGATCATAGTTGTGTTCTTTATAATTCGAAGTGTTGAGTTAGGTTATGAGAGAGTTAAGGTATCATCAATCAGATTCAAGAATATTGAATTGTCGCATTTCCTGTTTCAAGCCCTCGTTATTTTTAATCACTGTTCAAAATGCTTACACAACTAGAATTGATAAAGTTCAAAAGCTCATATTGGCTTTAGTAGATGATGCTTATAACAATTATTAAAATCTCAGTGATAATATGTATAGAGGAAAACTCAAATTTAGTATTAGTTGATGATTATATTAAATCAACAAAATCATATAAAATATATCAGCGCTGAATAAAATCTAAATGGTCAACCAGAAGTTGGGCGCACACACATGCACACAAATTCAGAAAATGCAAAAAGTGGAAACTGAGGACAAGTTTAAACCTACGGCTTTATAGTTCATTATATTGTCTGGGATTATCTGACACAATGCTGGAAGGTGTTTATCGAACATAATGGCGCGTGGTATTTTATGTAACATTAAGTTCTAGCACTTGAATATGTGGGTGTTTTAATTAGATTGACTTCTTATCAAAACACTAGGTTGGCTGAGTTAGTGCACTCTGATTTTATGCAGGCTGCTACAGTGAATTTCAATACTATTTTAATACATCCACATCGTTTTCGAGAGCTACTCCTAGACAAGGTAAAAGGTTTTTGTGTAACATACATGAAGGAAACTTGCAGTTTACAACTTTCCAAGCATACAACAAATCTTCTGTTTGCTAGACAATACTTGACTGATATTTTCGTGTTTATAGATTGGCTTTAGGTCGACTGAGACTGTTACTGACGGCTTATCTGGTACAGTTGCTGGTTTCAACAGGCCAATAATGGTCTTTGTCAAGTGAAATATTTGGAAAACGAAGGTAATTTCATCCTCTATTTTTGTTTTACATTTTAAGTGATTCTTGTTGAGTGGGTATATTTGGTCAAACAACTGCACATGCTTATGGCAGTGCATATTTTCTTTTATTCCCAACCAACTCTCATAATATTATGCATATTTTCTGCTCTTTTTATTTCTTGTGATTGGAGCTCTTCCACAGCCACCCATTTGTTTTTTTCCCTTGCTTTGGACAATTTTATTTTGAAAATTTGGTTTTTTTAATGAACACTTGTTCTCTTTTTTAATCTTGTAATATTTTTTCTGCTCCCTGATCGGGTACCCATTCCTTGAGCCTGTGCTGCTTGTCACAGAGAATTCAATGCTCTGCCGCAGGCTATCAGAAATTGGGATTTTACAATAAAAATTTGCACTTGCTGCAAAATCTATATGTGGTGATCACTGTGCATTGGAAACACTGCTCACTTGCCACATCTTCATGCTTTAGCTTATCTAGATGTCTTATATATAATACCATTCTTTCTGGATAGTTGAACCTTCGCGACATTTGGTTGCAATCTCATTTCCACCATATCTTCATTATACAGTATCATTCTTTCTGAGCTGTAGAAACCGAGACAAGAATGCATCTCTTTGTTGCTTTTGGTTGCAATCTCATTACATCTCTAAGCAACTGTTATTGAAGTTTTGTTTTTGTTTTTTCCTTTCTTTTCATCTCCTTTCTTTCCGTCTCTTTTTCATCCTAAAATCTTTATGTTCATGAGGTTTTCTTCATCATTTTTCACTATCGCAGTAATGCGCTTGCTTTGCAACAGTAGCTCTTGTCTATTGTAACTTTCATATTCAACCTCAATTTTCCTTTCCAACATATGATTAAACTGAGGGCATATATCAATTTCTCGCAAAATTTCAAACAACTAATTGTGTAGCCATGCAATGACCATACTTGTTGTGTTGTAAAACAGGCTAAAAGCATACTCGGGGATGTATATTATCATATCAACGGGTGATTTTTTACTACCTAAACAAGGGAATGGAATAGGCTCCAAATGTTCTTGTACCGCATACAGGCTGCCAGGTTACTACACGGACATGCTCGTGGTCGGAAAGATCAAGTTCCATCGTTATGCTACATTTTTGAGTGTCTATATTGGCCAATTTTGATCACCATCTTGTACGCTCAAATCCTTCAAGTGATACATGTGGGAGATGTGGCGAGAAGGTCAACATATAACTAATGTTCTTGCTTGTCGACAAGGAGACTTGGGGCTCTTATCAGCTCTCTGGTTCTGTAGAATCGAGCGTCATATTAGTATCACAGAACCATATACTTTCTCTGGTTGCTTCATAGATTTTTGTTGCAGATTTGTGTTTCTTACCAAAAGTTATAATTTATAAGTAAAGGTCGAAACAAATTCATGATTGGTACCAATTTGAGGCTTGAATTATACTAGCCTGATTTAAATTGTAGACTTGAATCTGTTCTTGGGAAGAGATGCAGAATCCGCAAGTCAGGCCTCTCGGGTATGCCGGTCATGGGTCGGGTCTGAATCTCAAGATTCTGAACCTGACCCATATTAGACGAGTATGAAAATTGATGTTTTGAACTCGGACCTGTTTACTCAATTAGTAGCGGGTTTGAGTTTGATTTTACTTAAACTATGCCCGAATAGACTCAATTAGAAAGGATTGTTCCATGAAGAACAAGGAGAGTGGCCTCAGTCAACCATTGCATCATCAGAGGACATGATCAAACTGCTAGTGGAGCTGGCCAAGATGCAACTGACCACCACCAGTTACCGACCAAAGTATTGACCCGCATTTGTATTTTTTTCCCCCTCATTGCATCAGTCAGATTACTGTCAATGTAATGAAATTAATGAAATGAATGCCTTTTCTGATTGGCATCATCTCTACATTTTACTTTATTTGGACAGATTTGGGGCAAAATTAGGGCAAGAAACAACTAATTTTCAAACTTTAATAGTTTCTGCATCGGATGAGTTTGATAGGAGAGAGAAAAAAGAGAAGGGAGACAAAATAAAAAATAACTTAATTTGACTTTATTTAGGGCTGGGCATTTTAGTCTATAATAGATTGCGTGTAAATCACGCGGGGTTAAAATACTAACCGTAGCAAGTAGCATCGTGAAACTTTTGAAAAAAATTGAAGTATTAACTTGAACTGATTTGAAGTTGAGAATATTTTCATGAAATGACTCTCAAAAGTGGGGGTATTTTTTGCAATTTATCCCTCAGCTCACTGGAGTATCCCAATGTATGGAAGGGTCGAATTGGCGCATGTACTGCGTTTGGATCAGGTAAACACAATGATACAGAGATAGAGAGCGCTTTATTGACTTGGGAGCTGTGAACTTCGCTCTGATCGAGAGCGTTGAGTGCATATGATAACGTGCAAGCTTGCACGAGTTTGGATTCATCTCCTCTCTTTGATCGAGGCAAGAAGAGGGAGCGAGCTCGGGTGAGGTCGCAGGCCAGGGGGCGCGCGAGCAAGTCTCAAGTCCCAGTCCACGCGCGCACCCACGCCACGCTCGCTCGCTCGCACTGGTCACTCACTTCTCACTGCAGTACTACTCTCGCCTCGCTTGCTCTTTTTTCTATTTTACTCTCAATTCTAATAATAAGTTGGTCACATCCATTGTCAAATTTGGGTTGCGGTGGGTTGGGTTGGGTCCATGCTACTTTGTAGAGTGAGTGCACACTATGATTTGGTTTGAACTTGTTAGGGCTAGTCCTATTATGAGAGAGTTGGACTTGGGGTATTTGTGAATTAAGGGGTTAATTAGGATCATGATGTAGAGCCATAATGGGTAGTAGTTGCTTTAATTAAGGATAAGATTACATTGTAAAATACGCAACTTTAGAAAGATGAAAGCAGCAGCACTCCTTGAATCGGGGTGCGTGTTTCAGGATCTGGATCGATGTTTGGGGAGCAATCGATGCCACAGTACGCTTTATTGCACGACTAATATCACTTGCAACCATGAGTTGAGTTCAGATTTCAGACAGAAAAGCAGAGTATATCCTCAACGTCCGTGATCTGGTCCCCCAATTTTTATTTATTTTATTATAAAATCCACTCTCCTTTTCTTCTTTCTTTGTCAAAATTTTAATTATTATATATATAAAGGCCCAAACCAAAAACACACACACACACACATGCATGGCTTTGTGAATTGGAAGCTCGAAGCTCCCATCAGAGTACAATCTTTTTTTTTTTGAGGGTCAATTCCTATACTTATTTTGTCTAATTCTGGTCTCATTGAATCCGCGCATGCTTGTGCTTTTCTATGAGAAGCACCAGCAGAGTGCAGGGCCTTTAATTGCTCACGCGTTCCATGTATAGCTTAAAAAGCCAAGCTGTCCACACAAGTTTGGTACGTGTGCATTTACTCGGTGCCAGCTTTTGAGAATTCAATTCTCATCTCCATTTTAAACTACGCTGCAATATCTCTCTCTCTTGCAGCAGCTCAGCTCAATGGATCACATGGACCCAAATTGCAAGAGCTCCTGTATCAGTGAACTGGATGATGGTGATGAGCACTGTGAAGAGGTGTTTTGCGAGGAGAGGGTGAGGATGAAGATACAGGTGTTGGCCATGATGGTGGGCATTGAAGGCTGCAGCGAGCCCGCCGCGGTGTTGGCCGAGGCTGTGAGGGTTCTCAGGGAGTTGGGACGATCGAGCAAAAGGCGTTTTCTTGTTATCAGAAGGTGGCATTCAGCATTCATTGGTTTGAGGGAGCGCAATTGAAAAAGAGAACCACAAGTGTATTTTTTTTATTTTTTATTTTATTTCTTCCTTTTATGCTCTTTAGCTTGGCTTTGCAGGCTGTTTTCTTGTTTTTTTTCTTTTGAAAAACCTTTTGGGGGTAAAATTAATATTAAGAAGGAAATAGAAAGGTTTTTGATTTTATGCCTTTTTATCTCATTTTGTTGACGTTTTCCTATGTGGAAGAGCAGATAACTGGATAGTAAGAAAGAGATTTATTATTGTTATTATTTTCTTAGAAAAGAGGTAACTGTCAAGTCTAACACATACACACCTCACAAATGTTTATATCGGAGGGATTCGAATCAGTGATCTCTGAGGAGCAAACTCAGGGAGTGACAGCGGTCAACTTTGATGAATATTATTATTATTATTAATATTATTATTATTATTAGTTTTGGTAGCATTTTTAATATTGAGGATTTAGTTATTTCATTTCATATAAGTGTAACTTTCCTTTATCTTTTGCTTTAATCTAGAAATTAGGCATTTGTCCTGTTGCAATGGTCTGTTGACTTTGTTCCGAAGAAGGGATCAAACGAAGAAGGGCATCAAAGGCAATAAAGAAATTAATTAAAATTTTGTAATAATATGCTTAAATCATAGCCTGATTTTATCTAAAGAAGTGAACTTCAAAATATTAGAGTGACTCATGGAAGCAATAGAGTTAAAATACAAATATGAGTTTAGTTTTGTAAAATGCAATGCATCAATAGCATAACTGTTACTTTTTGTATAATAGGAAAATAGGAAGCACAAAACAACATGAGGAATATGGAGGTTTCTTCCTTTTGTATGCCAGTGTTTTGCCCGTGGATGTGGATCTTGTAGTCTTTCGGATTGTTGACGTTTTGCTCTTGGCGTTATCATGTAGCCATGTATTTTTGCTTGTTTCATTATTTTCCTTTTAATCGAAAAAGAAATAATACAGTTCCGTTGAAACTTTGGATGGGAAGTGGGAGTTATAAAAATTATGGTGCCCTAATCTCAAGGAACTTGCTCTAATATTTTATTTTTTTTGTAAAATAAAATCGTGAGGCAAAAACATTCTGAGGTTTTCTTAATAAGACCTTAACGAACATTTTTAAGTAAGAAGAGTATAAATATGTATCCTATACATAATTTGAAATCTTCAATTAAAAAAAGAAGAAGAAGAAAAGGCTATCGAAAAGCCATCGGAGCTCCTCGCATCCTATATCTGCGTGTCTGATCTGTTCATCTTACCGCTGGCTCTCTCACCATTGAGCGTGACATATTTCACCACTACAGTTGCGATCCAACCTCCTTTCGACGGGATTGGCGAGATCGGAACACCATTATCGTCTTCGCAATCCAACTCCCTTAGAGTCGGCTCGTCTTTCGGCAGGATCAGCGAGCTCTGATCTCATGCTACCATCGTTGCGGTCTAATTCTCACTACTGCTGTTGGTGTGTCGTCCTCCTTCGGCCATTGGAACAAGTACATTTAGTGGCGGCCATCAAAATAATTGTCCCCTCAGTCCCCCAATCTGCCACGGACACTTCCACAACGCATTCTCTTCAGCCTCGTCGCCCTCAGATGCCGTCATCGTTTCACTCTGTTTTGGGAGCTGGTATCACGTACGCCACCCAATTAATTTTGGCATCTTGAACTCGCATCATTGATGCTCGTTGGTCACAGCCAAATTT